>CM059205.1:505000-532500 GCA_030347435.1 Clarias fuscus | reverse complement strand
AAACATGAACAGGATTGTATTGGAATACTGATACTGCGCATGCGCGGTTTAAATGCCTCCAGGATTTACTCTATATAATAAATACAGTCTGGATTAAATGATGATTGCTGACTGTTCTGGTTCTGTGTGTGTGTGTGTGTGTGTGTGTCCAGGCCTGAGTTTTCACCCGAAGCGCCCATGGATCCTCGCCAGTCTGCACAACGGCGTCATCCAGCTGTGGGATTACCGCATGTGCACCCTCATCGACAAGTTCGACGAGCATGATGGTCAGACACGTCCACTGTTTAACCTCGCACTGCCCTGTGTGTGTGTGTGTGTGTGTGCGCTAATGTCTAATGAGTGTGTGTGTGTGTGTTGGACAGGTCCGGTGAGAGGGATCGACTTCCACAAGCAGCAGCCTCTGTTTGTCTCAGGAGGAGACGATTACAAAATCAAGGTCTGAATTTAGTGTCCTGAGTCATAACAGTCGGGGTGTAACTCAGAAAGAGAGAGAGTGTGTAACTGTGTGTGTGTATGTGTTTAGGTGTGGAACTATAAGCTCCGCCGCTGTCTCTTCACTCTGCTTGGACACCTGGACTACATCCGCACCACCTTCTTCCACCATGTGAGTGCACACACACACTAACTTTTTTTTTTTTTTTTGCATACGTATCACACTTAAATGATTGCGATCAAAATACATTTTAGTATCACACAAAGATAACCTCAGTAGATACCAAAAGTAGTTTAAAAAAACAAATGCTGTCGAAACCTGCCTAGCCTTATGACCAGCTGACCAAAATCAAAAGCTCGACGACACCTCATCCAGGAGCTCATAAAAGAACCCAGAAGAACATCTAAAGACCTGCAGGCCTCACTCGCCTCAGTTACGGTCAGAGTTCATGATTCAACAATAAGAGAGAGACTGGCGTCCATGGGAGAGTTCAGAGGTGGAAGACACCGCTGACCAAAAAGAGCACAAAGGCTCATCGCACATTTCCCAAAAAACATCTGGATTATCAACAAGGCAGATATTCTGTGGACTGATGAGACAAAAGGTCAAATTTTGTAAAACCGCGTTTCATAAAAACAACATCGTACCAACAGTCACACATGGTGGTGGTGGTGGTAGTGAGATGGTGTGCGCTTTACCGGAGAATCCGGGAGGAGAACGTCTCAAACGCTTGATTGTAGTTGTTGCTGCTAAGGGTGGCACAGCCAGTTGGTTAGGGGGAAATTACTTTTTCACATAGGGCCGGGCAGATTTAGTAAATGAAATCATCATTTAAAAACTGCTGCATTTTGTATTTGCTCGATATTTGAGTAATATAAAAATTTTATTTGATTTCAATCATTTAAGTGTGGACAAAAAAAAAATCAGGAATAGATACTTTTTCATAGCACTTTATGTATATATATACACACACACACACACACACACACACACACACTGTTGCAGAGAGACAGACAGATGGACGGATAGGTGTGTGTATACTGTATGTACAGACAGACAAGTGGATGGATGGGCATTGACACACACACACACACACACACACACACACACACAAAGTAAGACAGACAGATGGCTGAACTGACTGAATGACAGATGGACAGACATGAGTCCAAATAAACAGTTGACTAGATGGACCGATGGGTAGGATGGGGAGTGATACAGGAGGACTCCTAATCAGACACACAGATTTTGTATGATGATGTAATGAAGAACGGACGGATCTCTCTCTGTCGAGATTCAGGATATAAAGGTGCTTCGTAGCCATGACAAATATTTACATTCGTATTTGTTCGACACAAGATAATAACAGGAGAAAAAAATACAGAACCGTATAGAAAGAGGAATAATAAATAAATATATATAAAATAAAAGAGTACAGACATTTAGTCAAAGATAAAGTGACTCTCATAAACATTATGTACAAACGTAGAGGGATAAAAGAGCATGTACACAGCGGCTGGACAATGAAACTGAAACACCTGGTTTTAGACACAGTAATCCATTAGTATGGTGTCGCGCCTCCTCCTCCTTTTGTGGCCAATACAGCATCAGGTTGTCTTGGGAATGACAGATACAAGTCCTGCACGGTGTCCAGAGGGATTTTGAGACATTCTTCTCCAAAACACATCAAAGTGTCTCAATAATATTTAGATCTGGTGAGTGTGAGCCCATGGGAGATGTTCAACTTCACTTTCATGTTCATCAAGCCACTCTGTCACCAGTCCTGTTGTGTGTATTGGTGCATCATCATCCTGATACACGGCACCGGCTTCAGGATACAGTGTCTGAACCATTGGGTGCACATGGTCCTCCAGAATGGTTCAGTAGTCCTTGGCAGTGACGCGCCCATCTAGCACAAGTACTGGGCCTCGGGAATGTCACGATATCGCAGCCCAAACCCTCACTGATCCACCCCCATGTTTCACTCTGGGCATGCGGCAGTCTGGGTGGTACAGTCGCTTCTCTGGAGCTTCTCCACACTGTAACTCTCCCGGATGTGAGAAAGACAATGAAGGTGGACTCAGCAGAGAACAATACATGTTTCACATTGTCCACAGCACAAGATTTCCACTGCTGGCACCATTGAAACCGACGTTTGGCATCGGCACGAGTGACCAGAGGTTTGTCTATAGCAGCCCGGCCGTGTACATCGACCCTTTGGAGCTCCAGATGAAGAGCTTTGGTGGAAACTCACATTTAATTCTGCAGTGAGTTGGACAGCTGTGGTTTTATGTTTTATGGACACAAAGCGGGTTCGCACCCGGACATCCCTTTCAGACGGCTTCCTCTCACGTCCACAGTTACCATGACGTGGTTCGTCCTTCTTGGTGGTATGCGACATCACAAAGACTTGCTGTTTCGGTCGCAGATGCGCCAGCGAGACGCACCAACAATTTGTCCTCTTTTGAACTCTGATATGTCTCCCATAATGTTGTGTGCATTGCAATATTTTAAACAAAACTGTGCCATTACTCTGATAATTAAACCTTCACACTCTGTACGTTCCACCAGTAAGAGCAATCAATAAAGATTGGCTGAATTTAGCCATGAAGCCTCCAACACTAAATTGGCCAGTGTTTCAGTTTCATTGTCCAACCCCTGTACATATGTACTGTACATAATAATAATAATAATAATAATAATAATAATAATGTCTGTCTCTGTCTGTATCAGGAGTACCCGTGGATCCTGAGTGCTTCAGATGATCAAACCATCCGTCTGTGGAACTGGCAGTCCCGGACTTGTGTCTGGTGTGTGTGTGTGTGTGTCTGGTGTGTGTGTGTGTGTGTCTGGTGTGTGTGTGTGTGTCTCTGGTGCGTGTGTGTCTCTGGTGCGTGTGTGTCTCTGGTGCGTGTGTGTCTCTGGTGCGTGTGTGTCTCTGGTGCGTGTGTGTCTCTGGTGCGTGTGTGTCTCTGGTGCGTGTGTGTCTCTGGTGCGTGTGTGTCTCTGGTGCGTGTGTGTCTCTGGTGCGTGTGTGTCTGGTGCGTGTGTGTCTGGTGCGTGTGTGTCTGGTGTGTGTGTGTCTGGTGTGTCTCGTGCGTGTGTGTCTCGTGCGTGTGTGTCTCGTGTGTGTGTGTCTCGTGCGTGTGTGTCTCGTGTGTGTGTGTCTGGTGTGTGTGTCTGGTGCGTGTGTGTCTGGTGCGTGTGTGTCTGGTGTGTGTGTCTGGTGCGTGTGTGTCTGGTGCGTGTGTGTCTGGTGCGTGTGTGTCTGGTGTGTCTGGTGCGTGTGTGTCTGGTGCGTGTGTGTCTGGTGCGTGTGTGTCTGGTGCGTGTGTGTCTGGTGCGTGTGTGTCTGGTGCGTGTGTGTCTGGTGCGTGTGTGTCTGGTGCGTGTGTGTCTGGTGCGTGTGTGTCTGGTGCGTGTGTGTCTCGTGTGTGTGTGTCTGGTGCGTGTGTGTCTGGTGTGTGTGTGTGTGTCTGGTGCGTGTGTGTCTGGTGTGTCTGGTGCGTGTGTGTCTGGTGTGTGTGTGTGTGTCTGGTGCGTGTGTGTCTGGTGTGTCTGGTGCGTGTGTGTCTGGTGTGTGTGTGTCTGGTGTGTCTGGTGCGTGTGTGTCTGGTGTGTGTGTACATCTTTACTGTCAGATGTTCATTGCTAACCCCCCCCCTCTCCCCCTCCCCTCCCCCCAGTGTCCTGACAGGTCATAACCACTACGTGATGTGCGCTCAGTTTCACCCGTCGGAGGACCTGGTGGTGTCGGCCAGCCTGGATCAGACCGTGCGGGTGTGGGATATCTCCGGTGAGGAGGAGCGGGAAGGCCGCTGAGGGGGGGAGGGGCGGGGCAGGGCGGGGCTCATGGAGGAATAGAAGGAGGGAGGAGGGGGTGAGGAGGGGGAAAGGGAGTGGATGAATGTAAAGGTGAGATCTCTGTGGGCTCTGTTCTGAAGCACCTCCCTCTCTCTCACACACACACACACACAGTGAAGGTGGTTGAGTGTTATTATCTCAGTCCTGCACGTCTCTCTAGTTCTCCATCAGCTCCACCCTAGAACACTTCAGGTGTGTGTGTGTGTGTGTGTGTGTGTTGTAGAGTAGATGTAATGTGATGGAGTGGAGACGTGAGATCAGCATCATAACACCGGTCAGGTCTGGGTTAATAACACGTTCAACACGTGTGTGTGTGTGTGTGTGTGTGTGTGTGTGTGTGTTTGAGAGAGTTGGAGAGGTGTTTCATTTTCTCTCTCTGCATGATTATAACCCGATCATCACTCATATTCATATTCTCATTGTTAACTTTAACCTTGTCTAACTGCCTGCTACACACACACACACACTCACACACACACACAGAGCATGTCCCGTTCCTCTATAGAGATTAGTGCTGTTTAAGACACACACACACACACACACACGATGAGCAGAAACAGGAAGTGCATGTACACAGCTGATTAATGAACAGTTAATTACTAACTAATGACTCAGTAATAATTGTAGTATTGAGGTGGAGTGGTGTTGCACCGAGCGGAGGACGCCCCCCACATCAGCGCTTTCTCACACACACACACACACACACACACACAGTCCGCCCGGCTCCTGGGGTGTGACGTGTGTTAATTACACTGATTATAACAGTTATGATGATTAATAAACGCATGAGCAGCCTTACCCAGGTGTCCTTTAATGCATGCGCACGCTAACGCTCGCTCTCTACAGCTCTCCTGCCCCACCAGAGCACAGTTTACATTTCTGCCCCCTACACCCCTCCCCATCGCCCCGCCCACATACCCCCCATCTACCCACCCATCCCCCCCGTCCCCTCCCCCTCTCAGCGCTGTCCCGTTCCCCTGACGGAAACATCCACGCCTGCACATCAGCCTCTATTGCAGCAACACACACACACACACACACACTGCATCTCGTAACGCATCGGCTTTGTCTCGATCCACATTCTCACGGAGTGCGTGAGCTCACGACTAGCTAGTGTTCATATTGCATCGTAGGGCTCCGTCCCAATTCACACGCTTCATCACTGCTTAGTGCACTAGAGCGGCAGCTCTCTTACAGCCGTGTCCCAGACACCAGAACTCGCCTACCTTTAGTCAGCGTTCTTATTACACTAGTTCTCAGAAGTGTTCTTATTACACCCTCACTCTCTGTGCCGGCTTAGTCCCAAATTTAATGCTCTCCAGCGCCATCTGTCCTGAGCACTAGGTTATAAGTTCTTGCTGCAACAGACTTCATGGTTCCGTCCCGAATGCCAGAGTTCATCACTATCACTAGGTAGTGTTCCTGCTAGAACATCCGGATTGTTTACGGCTCCATCCCAAATCTGTATAAGTAAGGGCACTAGGTAGTGATGAACCCTGTGGTTTTTGGACATGCTCTCTCTCACACAATGATTTCGAATCCCTTTTTCCCCCTCCTGTTGATTTTCACTCTCATTAGCCAATCATGCGTGAGTGTGTGTGAGAGCGCTCCTCTTATCCAATCACAGCACTCCTAGTCTTCCTGTCATTTGCATACAGATACTCCTGTAGTAAACACGTTTCTTATAACAACAAAAATGAAAACCTGAGCGACATTATAAAGGTGAAGTGTATGTGTATGTGTATGTGTGTGTATGTGTGTGTATGTGTGTGTGTGTGTGTGTGTGTGTGTGTGTGTGTGTATAACGTTGTCTGCTCTCTCTGTCCTCTGTGTGTATCGTGTAAACGGGTCCCCCGTGTGCGTCCGAATGTAAATGTTGGTTCCAGGTTTGAGGAAGAAGAACCTGTCTCCGGGCGCCGTGGAAACGGAAGTGCGCGGCATCACCGGGGTGGATCTGTTTGGGACGTCGGACGCCGTGGTCAAGCACGTGCTGGAGGTCAGAGCCACTGCGTCTTCATCATCGGTTCCTGTGCAGATGAGTGCGTGAGTGCCCCGCCCACTGATGATGTTTTTTTTTTTTGTTCTTTGCCCTCAGGGTCATGATCGAGGAGTAAACTGGGCCGCCTTCCACCCCAGCATGCCTCTGATCGTGAGCGGAGCCGATGACCGGCAGGTGAAGATCTGGAGGATGAACGGTGAGTTGGAGCGTGTGGTGGTGATGGTGGTGATGATGATGATGATGGTGGTGGTGATGATTATGGTGGTGGTGATGATTATGGTGGTGGTGGTGATGATTATGGTGGTGGTGATGATGATGGTAGTGATGATGATGGTGGTGATGATGATGGTGGTGATGATGGTGGTGGTGATGATGGTGGTGGTGGTGATGGTGGTGGTGGTGATGGTGATGATGATGGTGGTGGTGAAGGTGGTGATGATGGTGGTGGTGAAGGTGGTGATGATGGTGGTGGTGAAGGTGGTGGTGGTGATGATGATGGTGAAGGTGGTGGTGGTGATGATGATGGTGAAGGTGGTGGTGGTGATGATGATGGTGAAGGTGATGGTGGTGATGATGATGATGATGGTGGTGGTGATGATTATGGTGGTGGTGATGATTATGGTGGTGGTGATGATTATGGTGGTGGTGGTGATGATTATGGTGGTGGTGATGATGATGGTAGTGATGATGATGATGGTAGTGATGATGATGGTGGTGATGATGATGGTGGTGATGATGGTGGTGGTGATGATGGTGGTGGTGGTGATGGTGGTGGTGGTGATGGTGATGATGATGGTGGTGGTGAAGGTGGTGATGATGGTGGTGGTGAAGGTGGTGATGATGGTGGTGGTGAAGGTGGTGGTGGTGATGATGATGGTGAAGGTGGTGGTGGTGATGATGATGGTGAAGGTGGTGGTGGTGATGATGATGGTGAAGGTGGTGGTGGTGGTGGTGATGATGGTGGTGGTGATGATGATGATGATGATGGTGGTGGTGATGGTGGTGGTGATGGTGGTGGTGATGGTGGTGATGATGATTATGGTGATGGTGGTGATGATGATGATGGTGGTGGTGATTTGGGACGGGGCCTCCTCGTTATTAGAGCGCACTGAGTGTCACTGCTCCTCTTCTTCTTCCTGTTTGTTGCTCAGAGTCGAAGGCGTGGGAGCTGGACACCTGTAGGGGACACTACAACAACGTGTCCTGCGCCGTCTTCCACCCGCGCCAGGAGCTCATCCTGTCCAATTCCGAGGACAAGAGCATCCGAGTGTGGGACATGTCCAAGAGGACCGGCGTCCAGACCTTCCGCAGGGACCACGACCGCTTCTGGGTGCTCGGGGCTCACCCTAACCTCAACCTGTTCGCTGCTGGTGCGTCTCACACACACACACACACACACACACACACACACACACACACACACACACACACACACACACACACACACTGCTCTGATCGGTTCATTAATGTGGTGGCACGTACAGGATGTTTTAATATTTGTGATGTATTAATGTGTGTGTGTGTGTGTGTGTGTGTGTGCAGGTCATGACAGTGGGATGTTGGTGTTTAAGCTGGAGCGTGAGCGTCCTGCCTACGCCGTGTACGGGAACATGCTGTACTACGTCAAGGACCGCTTCCTGCGCCAGCTCGACTTCAACAGCAGCAAAGACACGGCCGTCATGCAGCTGCGCAGGTGTGTGTGTGTGTGTGTGTGTGTGTGTGTGTGTGTGTGTGTGTGTGTGAGAGAGAGAGATGTACCAGTAGTGTAGCCCTTTAAGGATTTATTTTCAGCATCGAACAAATGACTAAAGCCCAATAAATGTACATATTCATGAATATGCAAATCCGATCACGCCCACAAACTATTAGCATTAGTGTGATGTGATTTTAGTGACAAATCTGATTTATGTAAATCATCCAGTCGGACCAGAATATGTCTGAGAAAATGTTGTCTGAAAAGTGTTGAATTGTTTTATTAATGTTTTTCTCCCGTGTCGTGTGTGGTGTGTGTGTCGTGCGTGGTGTGTGTGTCGTGTGTGGTGTGTGCGCGCAGTGGCTCCAAGTTCCCCGTCTTCAGCATGTCGTACAATCCTGCGGAGAACGCCGTGTTGCTGTGTACGGTGAGTCTTCACACAGGAAGAGACGCTTTATCGTTCTGAACATTCTCATGTCTCACACACACACACACACACACACTCGTGTTTTTCAGAGAGCCACAAATCTGGAGAACAGCACGTATGATCTGTACTCCATCCCTCGAGAGAGCGACTCGCAGAACCCTGATGGTGAGTGCTGATCACACACACACACACACACACCTACAAATACACTTATAAGCACATTATTCATTGCTAGCAGTTACACTACGGTTCTAAGTGTTGTGGTTGTGTGTGTGTGTGTGTAGCTCCAGAGGGAAAGCGCTCCTCAGGACTGACGGCGGTGTGGGTGGCCCGGAATCGTTTCGCCGTGTTGGACCGCATGCACTCGGTGAGGTCACGTCACACACTTCCTGTTCACGCCCACTCTACCTCACACACTTCCTGTTCACGCCCACTCTACCTCGCGCGCTTCCCGTTCACGTGTGTGTTTAATCCCTCCACAGCTGCTGATTAAGAACCTGAAGAACGAGATCGTGAAGAAGGTGCAGGTGCCGAGCTGCGAGGAGATCTTCTACGCAGGGACGGGTTCTCTGCTGCTGAGGGACGCGGACGGAGTCACACTGTTCGACGTGCAGCAGAAGCGCTCGCTCGCCACCGTCAAAATCGCCAAAGTCAAATACGTGGTGTGGAGCGCAGACACCAGCCACGTCGCCCTGCTGGCCAAACACGGTACTGCTCCGGTGTTGTTGTAATCACATGTCAAATATAAACATTTTATGGCCAAAGATGGTTAAAATCTAAGAATGTAGAAAAGTGTAATAATGTTTTTACACTGACGTTCTTTTTACTGTGTCTCGTATATATTTGCGTCTTTTATTCGTTTAATATTAACACTTCTGTCTTTACAGCCATTATGATCTGCAACAGGAAGTTAGAGAGTCTGTGTAACATCCACGAGAACATCCGCGTGAAGAGCGGCGCATGGGACGAGAGCGGCGTGTTTATTTACACCACCTCCAACCATATCAAATACGCCCTCACCTCAGGGTAACGCCCACACCGCACCGAAACAGCTGTACAACACTGCTAATAATATAGTGTTTAATTAATGTGTGCGCCCACCTGCTGGTCACTCAGGGTACTGCATGTAGGGTCTCCTAATAATGTTCTGTACAACAAATAATCAGAATGATATTTAAAATAGAGTGTGTGTGTGTGTGTGTGTGTGTGTGTGTGTGTCCTCATCCCCACTCCTAAGTGATCACGGTATTATCCGCACCCTGGACCTGCCCATCTACGTGACCCGAGTGAGGGGGAACAGCGTGTACTGTCTGGATCGGGAGTGCAGGCCGCGCGTCCTCAACATCGACCCCACAGAGTACCGCTTCAAGCTCGCGCTCGTTAACCGCAAATACGACGAGGTGAGACATTACGGCGAGTGGTTTGGGACACACCCCCCCTCCCGGCGTGCGTACAGGTTATAGCGAGGAGTTTATGAACAATAACTAGTGGGTAAACTGTTACCCAAAATCCCTCAGGTGCTGCACATGGTGCGTAACTCCAAGCTGGTGGGACAGTCCATCATCGCGTACCTGCAGAAGAAGGGCTACCCGGAGGTGGCGCTGCACTTCGTCAAGGACGAGAAAACCCGCTTCAGTCTGGCGCTGGAGTGCGGGAACATCGAGGTGAGGGAGGCGTGGCCATGTCGCGCGCGAGGTCGCTGTGATAACATGAGCGCTCCATGAGCTGACGCTTCCTTCCTCGTGCTGCAGGTGGCGCTGGAGGCGGCGAAGGCTCTGGACGAGCGGCGCTGCTGGGAGCGTCTGGGCGAGGCGGCGCTGCTGCAGGGGCACCACCAGGTGGTGGAGATGTGCTACCAGAGGACCAAGAACTTCGACAAGCTCACCTTCCTCTACCTGATCACCGGGAACCTGGCCAAGCTCCGCAAGATGATGAAGATCGGTGAGTCGCCACAATTCTGGCAGATGTTTCCAGTTTCAGCCCTAGTTCTAGTTTTAGTAAATAAAAACAACATTTTACCAACATTATTATTATTGTTATTGTTATTATTTAATCAGTCAACCTGGTTCAGTTTTTCACTTTTTTTTTTTTTTTTGAAGTTTATCTTTTCATCTGATGTTTTCATAATCAGTGATTCAAATTCTGCTGTAAAGAACTTAAACAATACAATACTTGTGCAGCGTTCATGCATTATTAAGATATAATAAGTAATAAGTGTAATTCATCAGTCCTAATAAATCTACACTGAGCTGCTCGATCATTTTGCTGAGACGACGAGATTCTAAACGATGATTATTGATTTATTTTTTCACTCTTCTAACAATTCAAGAAGAGTGATTAGTGGTTGTGTATCAGAGTCTGTAACACTGTGTGTGTGTGTGTGTGTGTGTGTGTGTGTGTGTGTGTGTGTGTGTGTGTGTGTATAGCTGAGATCAGGAAGGACATGAGTGGACATTATCAGGGAGCTCTGTATCTGGGGGATGTCAGTGAGAGAGTGCGCATCCTCAAGAACTGTGGACAGAGTGAGCACACACACACACACACACACACTGACACACACACGCCGGTACAGCCAATCATTTACTCAGCTACGGGTTTGACCTTACTGGTGTGTGTGTGTGTGTGTGTGCGCGCGCGCAGAGTCTCTGGCGTACCTGACTGCAGCGACACACGGCATGGATGAAGAAGCTGAAGCACTTAAAGAGACCTTCGACCTGGAGAAGGAGATGGTACGTACACACACACACACACACACACACACACACCCATGAGTGAGGTGATCTCAGTCCACTCTCCACTGTGAGAAAGCGAATCGACTCCGAGTCGACTCAGTGAATCAAATGAGTTGTGTGTTGTCTGTGTTAAACTGTGTGTGCTGTGTGTGTGTGTGTGTGTGTGTTTAGATCCCCGAGGTGGACCCGAACGCCGAGCTGCTGCAGCCTCCTCCTCCCATCAACCCCCTGGACACAAACTGGCCCCTCCTCACCGTCTCCAAGGGCTTCTTCGAGGGAGCCATCACCGCTAAAGGTCAGCCCAGGTCACTTCTTCTGTGGTTTTATTTAACCGTCGGTCACGTAGCAACGTGCTAATGCTAATCCTGTCCGCGCTGCTGTGCAGGACGAGCAGGTCAGATGGCGGCCGATCTGGACATGGACACTTCTGGAGCAGAAGGGTGGGGTGATGAGACTGAGCTCCACCTGGAGGATGGTCAGTGTCTCTCTCTCACACACACACACGCACACACACACACACACACACACACACACGGTTGGTTGTGGTGGTGTTGATTTGTCCTGTTGTGCTGCAGATGGTTTTATGGACGCTCAGGAGGGACTGGGTGAGGACGGAGCCCTGGGGAAGGAGGAAGGAGGAGGATGGGACGTGGAGGAGGATCTGGACATTCCACCTGAACTGGTCAGCCACACACACACACACACACACACACACACACACACACACACTTCTTCTCATTCATCAGCCAGTAATTTGTATTTTATTTTATTAACCTGATCGTTGCACCTTTTTCTTCCCAATAGGACGTACCAGCCAGTGCTGGAGGCGGGGCTGAAGGAGAAGGCTTCTTCGTCCCGCCCACTAAAGGTACGAGCCCCGCCCAGATGTGGTGTAACAACTCGCAGCTGCCTGTCGATCACATCCTCGCCGGATCGTTTGAGACCGCCATGAGGGTAAAGGATTTATTTAACGTGTTTATCTGACCACGCCCCCTCCCAAAAAGCACCCATGAGAACTCACTCTCTGTCTTTCTGACCCCGCGCCTTTATATTATAGCTGCTGCACGATCAGGTGGGCGTGGTCCGCTTCGAGCCGCTGAAGCCCCTCTTCATGCAGGCGTTCTCTCGGGGACGCGTGTCCTACGTGGGGCTTCCGTCTCTGCCCTGTCTCTTCTCCCACCCTATGAGGGACGGGGGCGCGGCCGAGGGCAGGAGGCAGCGCGACGGGCAGAAGGGCGGAGTCCCGGCCGTGGGGCTGCACCTGCGTGACCTCATCGCCCGTCTGCAGCAGTGCTACCAGATGACCACCGCGGGGCGCTTCGACGAGGCCATCGACAAGTTCAGGAGCATCCTGCTGTCCGTCCCGCTGCTGGTGCTCGATAACAAGCAGGAGATCGCAGAGGTAACGCCCCCTCCATGCCCCCTGTACGCCCTCTAAACACACTCCACCCTTAAACACCCCTGAACAGCCTGCCATCCTAAGTGCACCTCTAACCCTGTGTGTGTGTGTGTGTGTGTGTGTGTGTGTGTGTCAGGCCCAGCAGTTGATCACTATCTGTAAGGAGTACATCGTGGGTCTCACCATGGAGACGGAGAGGAAGAAGCTTCCCAAAGAGTCTCTGGAGCAGCAGAAGAGGCAGTGTGAGGTAATGATGATGTCATAACCAACGTAGGAATAAGCCACACCCACTCTCTCTCTTTCTGCCCTGTATCTAAACGTGTGTGTGTGTGTGTGTGTGTGTGTGTAGATGGCGGCGTACTTCACACACTGTAACCTGCAGCCGGTCCACATGGTGCTGGTGTTGCGCACGGCGCTCAATCTCTTCTTCAAGCTGAAGAACTTTAAGATGGCCGCAGGGTTCGCGCGCCGCCTGCTCGAGCTCGGACCCAAACCCGAGGTGGCGCAGCAGGTGAGCCCCGGTTACCATGACAACCACCCACTAGATCCCGTACGACACCATCAGCAGATAGGGTTTGTGCGATTTTGAGACGCAGTGTCATGTGACCCGGTTCTGTTTCAGACGCGTAAGATCCTGGCAGCGTGCGAGAAGAACCTGACCGACGCCCACCAGCTCAACTACGACCCCCACAACCCCTTCGACCTGTGCGCCGCCTCCTTCACCCCGCTGTACCGCGGACGCCCAGTGGAGAAGTGTCCTCTGTCCGGGGCCTGCTACTGCCCCGCCTACAAGGGACAAGTGTGTAGGGTCACACAGGTCAGTCTCACACACACACACACACACAGGCGCGCGCTCAGTGTCTCGCTGCAAGTCACACTGATGATGTCATCACTTTTATTCTTTTAAGCCGTTTCTCATGTTTTCTTTATTTATCCAAAATCTGATTTTCTCTTCTTTCACTAATAAAAGTTAAATTTTTTCATCTAGTTATTTTATTTTCTGTATTTTTTGTTCTATTTTTCAGTTTATTCTGTCCATTCCTGCTGTTTCCTTTTTTTTTTTTTTTTTTACTTCTTTACTGTTAGTTGTTGTTTATCTGTTTTCTTCCTATTCTTTGTTTTTTCTTCTCTTCTTTAAAGGTTTTTTATTCAGTCGTATCTTTTATTTTCTTTACTTTCCCTTTGTTTGTGCTTTTCATTTCTTTCTTATTGTTTTGTTTTCTTTTGCTTTATTGAATCTGATGTTAAAGTGATGAAGGAGGGCGGGGTTTGTTCTGAGACATGAACTCTGATTGGTTATTGTAATCAGGGTCTGCAGTGATGTCACTTCCTGTGTGCTCTCTCTCTCTCTCTCTCTCTCTCTCTCTCTCTCTCTCTCGCTCCGCAGGTGACTGAGATCGGTAAGGACGTGATCGGGCTGCGTGTGAGTCCTCTGCAGTTTCGCTGAGGCCCCCCCCCCCCCCCCCCCCCCCCACACACACACACACACACACACACAAAGAACTAAAACCTAAATCTCTATATAGATAATAAAACAGTATCGTGTAACTAAAGGCTGTGAGATTCTCGCTGTCATGTGTGTAATGTATTTCTGCTTGCTTATGTATCTCACTCTCTCTCTCTCACACACACACACACACTCACACACTCACTCCGCTCATGTGTTGAACTCCTGAAAAAGTGAAATAAACGTCCTCTAAGCGATGCTTCTTGTCTTTCCTGTCCGTGATCCTCTGGGTTTAACCACATTTCTGCTCGTTTAACTGGAGTTTAAGTAACTTGTTTATGTTCTAATGTCACTTTTGAGTTTATAAACAAAGAGACGTGTTCATTCAGAGAGTGAAGATTTCACTAATGTGTGAATTTCAACCTCAGAAAGATCCGGCTTCTGAACAGCCGCAGTTCTCAGACTGGCCACACGAGGGCAGAACATCTCAGGAGAACAAACAAACAAAAACAGCATGGTGGTGTTTAGAGGAATTTATTATTGTTTTTAATTTCTGCCATGCTCAGTGGGCTAGAAAGCTCATAAACCACGTGACTTCATTAATTATAAACACATTAATTATATTAACAAACATCATTTAAAATCCGCTCGTAGTGTAGGTACGGATTTGATTCTCACTCTGGAGGCTACAGATACAGATGTGTAATAAACTGAGCGGCTCTAGTGACCAGGACGAGGGAACCTGAGCGACAGGACCGAGACGCCGCCCGCGTCTACACGTCGCAGTCCTCCTGCGGGCTGGCGGCCATGCGGCTCACGTCGACGCGGTTCTCCATGAGGATCTGCTTGGCGCGCAGGACGCTGGACTCGGGGAGACGTCTGCTGCGTCCCAGAACCCAGGCCAAGTCCACGTGGAAGATCCTGAGAACATCAGTGCAGGAGTAGACCACGGCCGAGCTGACGTAATCCGTGTAGAGAACCCAGTACGGAGTGTAGGGAAGAACTACACACACACACACACACACAGAGTTACTGAGGATCTGGAACAACATATAACATTTGTTGCACTGCGCCATTTAAATGTGTGCAATACTAAGTGCCCCCTGATTCAGTACAGGAAGCCATTACTTCATCACGTCTCTCACATCGTTCTGCTTCATTCTTCTACATGTTGCTTCAGGTCTTTGAGGTTTTTGGGCGTTCGCTTGTCCACAGCTCTCTGAAGGTCTCGCCTCATCATTTCAGTGAGGTGGAGGTCTGGACTTTGTCTCGGCCATTCTGAAACCTGGATTCTATTATTTTTCAGCTGTTCTGATGTAGAGTCCCTGTGGCTTTAGATCATTGTCCTGGCGCACGACCCGATTTCAACCGAACTTTAGCTGTCAGACAGACGTCCTCACATTTGTCTCTAGAAGACTCTGGTATACAGAGGAGTTCATGATCAGCTCAGTGACTTGATGATCGCCCCTCCCCCGCCGTGCCTCGAGGTGTTTCTGCTGGGAATTAATGCAAAACATCTCCAGTTTGATCTCATCTGTCCTTAGGACATTGTCCCAGAAGCTTTGTGGTTTGTTCAGATGTTGTTTCTGTTATTTTTAGACAGAAGAGACGTTCTCCTGGCAACTCCTCCAAACAAACTCTACATGTTATTCAGTCGTCTTGTACTTGTGCTGTGATGGACGTGAACATGTAACCAGCTCAGTGAGGCCTGTAGAGTCTGAGACGTGGCTCTTGGGGTGTTGTGTGTGTGTGTGTGTGTGTCTCTGAGCATTGCCCGGTCTGACCTTGGGGTGGATGTGATGGGACGTCCCCTACTGGGAAGATTGGAAACTGCTTATCACTAATAATATAACTAATCTGTATCACTGTAGAACGTTGAACTACAAACTGGTTGTAAATGGTTTATTAACTCTTTCCAGGTTGATGTGCAGCAACAGTTTATAAGATTCAATTAGATTCAACTTTATTGTCACTGCTCGAAATACCGTTAGCATCCAACCAGAAGTGCAGTTTCACAGTGCAGAATGATGAGCATTTATAAACGGTGTATGATGAAGTAGATAAACTACAATGTGTGTGTAAATCAGCCAATGATTGTCTTAATCTTTTGGTATTCTGTTAACACACACCTGAAGGCTTCAGACCGGCACACTGTCAAAACGTCAGTATGTATAGAACACCTGCTGATGTCCCAGTGAAATACTGTTCGTTTGAGGTTTTATTTGCTGAATGCCGAGACCTGCTATGATCAGATGACAGAATTAAAAGAGGGGGTACAAACTTTTGACCATGACTGTGTGTGTTACCGTAGGAAAAGCTGATGCCCAGTTTAGCCGGGTTCTTCAGGTCATCGACCACAGCGGTTCCTTCGATCCCCTTCACTTCACCTTTTCTAGAGCAGAGAGATGAGATGATTCTCAGGGTCTCAGTAAAGACCTCATTATTCACACACACACACACACACACACACACACACACACACACTTACAGGACCTCGGAGCTCTGGACCAGAGCCGAGCTCTCAGACGTCAGTGTGAAGTTCGTCTCGATACATCGGCCCTTCTCAAACTGCGCCGGAAGCCTCGCCACCTCGAACCAGCGACCCGTAAACTGCACTCACACACACACACACACACACACACACACACACACACACACACACACACAGTGAGGTTTGTTAGCTCAGGGGCCGTGTGTGGTAGTGAAGTTGTGGAAGTGACCTCGGTACCCGTTTGAGGTTGAAGGCGGGCTGAGTGCTCGGTTCGGGACACGCCCCCCAGTGAGGCACCTGAGCATCGGCGACGCCCAGCAAAGCGACCAGTGAGAACGCAAAACACACCCGTACCTCCATCACACACACCTGGAACACACAGACACACACCTGCCAGCAGATATCACACACCGTACTCACAGGGTTAATGCTCTAATGGAGACGTGTATCTCTAACGCCACCATGTGGAGATGCAGTGTTACTGCGCCAGAGAAGATCAGCTCCAGAAATAAAATCTCACTTCAGTACGCTCAGATTAATTCAAATAATATTATAGAATTTAATAAAAACTCATAATACAGTGCAGCTTCTGCCTCGGTTTACATTTAATAATAATAATAATAATAATAATAATAATATCTGAGCATATTCAATGCCACCATTCCCATCATTTACTGTTAAAGATTCTGTAGAAACAGTTAAAAAGTTTAAATCTAATAATAATCTGCTGATCTTTAATTTAATCAATGATATTATTATTATTATTATTATTAGAGGTTGAAGTCCACGTCCATGTCTGTGTGTCTCTCTGTCTCACTTATTAATACACAGAAATCACATTCTGTAAGGTCGAGTATCTGACGCCTTGTTTACACTAAGTTGTACTTCTTTGGTGCTCAGACAAATACACTCGCTGTTCGGTAATCGGAGAGAGAATCACAGATGAGAAATGGAAAAAGTCGATCAGATAAAGATGAAGTTTCGTCTTAAAACGACTCCGGCGTGTTAAAATTCACTTATACCACTTCAGCGCTGTTATTTCAGCCAAAGTGAGAATATGAACTAATCCCAGTCAAAATATTCACTTTATCTTTTCTCATTAATATCTATTGGTGAAGGCTAGACTGGTTTCTGCTCCTCCGGTGTATGAAATGTAAAGATACAGACAAAACCTTTCTGTTATTTATATAAATGTGTATTATTATTATTATTATTATATATTTCTTAACTAATATTATTATTAAAATACTAATTTCAGCTTCAGCCTCAGTTGTAATAATATAAGGGAAATAATAATAATAATAATAATATGAAAAACATTTAAACAAAACAAATTCACATTTAAACGTCTCACTTTGACACACTCTGAACTTCATCACTTTAAATAAAAGATAAACACAAACATAAAAGACTTAAATTCATTTGAACTGTAAACTGATTTAAAAAATGCTATTAATTTTAATACAAATGTAAAAATACAGTTTTTTACCCGCAGCTGCTGCGTAGGTCTCTCTCTCTCGCTCTCTCTCCAAACTCCTGATGAGTGTGTGTGTGTGTGTGTGTGTGTGTGTGTGTACTGTAGTATGCACATTCTTTATTAACAACACAGTGCAGTAAATTACAGAAATTAAAGTCAGGAGGTTACGATACACACCAACACAAATCTTTCATTTGAAAACTATGCAGGGCGTTCAAGTCAAACCGGGACTTCTGATGTACAGAATAACAGAAATAAAGATACAACAATAAAAAACAGAAATAACAGTAAACACTCCCTTTATTTCTCTATATAATCCCCTGATACACTAATGCACTTATCCCAGTGTAGAACGCAGACACCATCAGGGTCAACATGGTCCCCAGGGTTTGCTTTGGTGGAGGAGGTGCAACAGTCCCGGCAGGAATCACCAGCCAGCGCAAAACAGATCTGGTTATTGTAGATGTCTCAGTCACTGCACGTTCTCACCTCAGAGACATCAGAGAAATGCGGAATTGGCATCATCCCCCCAAAAAAAACAACATCATGAGGCTAGTGAGGAGCATGAGACGTCGCTGTCGAGCTGTCACTGCGGCTAATGGTGGAAACACCCGCTACTGACATTGTCAAGTTTTGTTATTTGGGGCTGTCCTTGTTATTGTCTACATTTTTGGGGTAATAAATATTAAACTAATGAAAATGGTGTTTCTTCTCATACAGTATTAGTAATATCAAAGGCAACTTTTACTTATTTCATTCAAATTCAAAGCAAATAAGAAAAGCACTCATGTAAATAACAATATCCCTAACTTATTGTGAGTCATGTATATATATATTTTTGGGGTTCTGGGACAAATAATCTGAGTTATTTCTTGTGTGGGAAATTCGCTTTGGTATACGTAATATACAAATGAATTATACTCGTAATCCAAGGTTTCACTGTATTTGCATACTAAAACTAAGCTGAAGTCATTTTCACAAAAAAAAGTCATATGTTGTGGGGACCTCTGTAAACAAGTCAAGTAGTCAAGTAGGCTTTTATTGTCATTTCAAGCATATACAGTTAGTACACAGTGAAACGAAACAACGTTCCTCCAGGACCAGGGTGCTACATACATCCAACAACATAAATTAACAACACACTTTACCGGAACCAGCTCGCTAGCTAAGGGATCTAATTAGCTGACTGGCTCAGCTATGACAATAAACGTTATAAGCGTTCATATTATAACATAATGTGGGTGGACTTGGTAGTGCACACTGTAATGCTGCACGCATTGTTGGGACTTCATTTATTGTTTAACTTTGTGAACGATTATTTAACTCTGAGAGGAGTTGAAGAATCAGCGTCTGAGTGAGAAACCTGTGATGATTGAGAGTATTGTGCACTGAGCAGAGTGTGAGAGTCTGTGTGTGTGTGTGTGTGTGTGTGCTTTAATTATACTAGTCAGCCATACTAAGGGTGTGTGTCTGCTTTGTCCATTAGTGATGGGAAGTTTGGATCATTTTAGTGACTCGGTTCTTTAAATCTTGTTCATCAAAATGAATGAATCTTTTCTGGAGTCATTTACTTAATTTTGTTCTTTTGTTGAGAAATAAAATAAAATGTTACATTTTCAATAAACAGACCCTCAACATGTCTACATACACAAAGAAATGAAAAATATTTCAATGCAGCTAAGGACATATTATGATAAACAGAATGAGCAGCTCACCATCATATCTTCTGGTCCAAATCCTTCGTTCTTTTGAAACTATTGCACTGCATAGCGTCTGTGGGAGTCACGTGACAAAAGAACGAATGTTTCGGACCGAAAAGACTCCAATGTAATGACTTATTTCTGTTTCTTGTACATAACATACGGAGGTTTTGCGATGCTTTTGTGCCCAGTAGAAAAGGAACGAATCACTCTATGAGACTACCCGTTCTTCTGAGTCACGTTAAAGACTCGTTCAAAAAGAATGAATCGTTCATGAACGACCCATCACATTTACATTTAGGCATTTGGCAGACGCTCTTATCCAGAGCGACTTACAAAAAGTGCTTTAAAGTTTACATTACTGGATAGATACTTACACTGGGTTAACTAGGTCAATAGCTAAGTGCGATTAGTCTAACACAACTGGGAAGAGAGTTTTTTTTGTGGGGGGTGGGGGGGGGGGGGTTGGGGGGTTAGTCCTGTAAGTACTGGAGAAATAGATAAGTTTTGAGTCGCCGTTTAAAGATAGTCAAAGTCTCTGCTGTACGGACATCTAGAGGAAGCTCGTTCCACCACCTCGGTGCCAGAACAGAAAAGAGTCTGGATGCATGCCGCCCTCGATCCCTGAGAGATGATGGGACGAGGCGAGCAGTGCTGGAGGACCGGAGGGAACGCGGTGCAGTGCGTGGTGTGATTAGAGCAGAGAGGTAAGTGGGTGCTGGGCCATTTTTAGCTTTGTAGGCAAGCATCAGTGTTTTGAATTTGATGCAGGCAGCTACAGGAAGCCAGTGCAAGGGAGCGGAGGAGTGGGGTGGTGTGGGAGAACTTGGGAAGGTTGAAAATGAGACGTGCTGCTGCATTCTGGATCAGTTGCAGAGGACGAGTTGTGGACAGAGGCAGGCCAGCCAGGAGTGAGTTGCAGTAGTCCAGTCTTGAAATAACAAGGGACTGAACAAGCACCTGAGTAGCCTGTGAAGAAAGAAATGGGCGGATTCTTCTGATATCGTAAAGAAGAAATCTACATGAGCGAGTAAGGTTAGCGATGTGAGGGGGAAAATGGACAGATGATTGTCCAGGGTTACCCCAAGATTGCGGGCAGTGGCTGAAGGAGTGATTTGATTGTTGTCCAGGGATATCACAAGGTCTTGACCTGGGGACAAGCTACTAGCTATTAGCAAAGATACATAACTGGGTGGAATTCCAGAACTCTGTTTTGACTTTTTGCCCACCATTTATCTAACAGACGTGGAGGAGCAATTACTAGTCAATGTGCAGCCTCCTGCCCCGTGCATAAGAGACTTTGCATATGATTATTGAGCTCTTGGTCTGAAATGAAAGCCAATGAAAGACCAAGTCAACTTGTAAGACTTATAATGAACCAGCTTTAGTTAGCCTTCAACAGGGCACCGTACAGCTGAAAGATGCTGCCTTCCAATGTCTCATGAAAACCATGCTATGGCCAGATAAGGGGACAAAATGTTTGTTTGTTTGTTTGTTTGTATGAAATTATTGTCTACTTTCCTGATCTGTAACAGCATGTAGAATAAATGTAACATCTTAAAGATGGGGGGAAATCCTGCATAGTATTTAATTATGCAGTTGCACAAGATATCAAGGCCTTGTCTAGTGAGGTGGTACCACAAATTTATCCCACATTGTTAATCACGCAAAGGGCAAGCATGATGTTTTACCTGATGGCTCCACTTGCTTCTTTCTGCCTACAGGTGACACTTAATCAAACCCCATTGAGATAGTAACCAATACTATATTAATACTGTGCTGCCATGTTGGAAATTTACAGATCAACAATCTAATTGAAATCCTTTTTATCTTTGCTTTTTATATTGGAACAGTGAACTGTCTGAATGCTGCAAAGGCAGGAAACAACTCTAATTCACTCTAACTGTACTTATTGTAGTGAATAAGAGTGTAGCTTTATCATTAGTTGGCTATAAGGGCTCTGATGTATTACTGACAATTTGTTATTTTCAAGGTTAGACGGTTTTTCATGCATGTGGCTCAGCTTCAAGGCAAAAGAGATCTCTACCAGGAACCTGGCACATATTGATGAATTACATCAGGTGGTTTTCGACAGCTTTTTCTTGGCAGAGCTTAAAGTAAAACAAAAGTGATTTTACAAGGACGAGAAGGAACATACAAGGAAAACAGCAGTCTGTCCTATTAGACGGTACCTCTTTGTTTTATCTGTGGCATCACTTGAGATGGTTGCTTGGCTTCATCAGCAGAAGAATCCTTCTCTTCCTCCTCACTACTTGATGTGTCAGTCCCTGTCTACTTTTTGTAATAAAGCAAGACCATATCAGTAATATGATACTAAATAACATCATTTAGAACTTCTTCATTTTATTTCAGAGACTATGTTCACGACATTCCATATTTGAAAACAAGCAAAATAATCACACATAAATTAAATAATGATTATACACTTTCAATCTAAGCTGTAATTATTTAATCTGAACTACTTTCACAAATTACACATTAAACAGGACTGAACCATTAAATATTGTAAGACACAATATATCACTTTTTTCTATTAATCTTTTTTTTTTAAATTTTTTTTAAGTGTAATGGCGTGTACATATAAGATTGACTCTAAGTATTCAAATGGCAAGGGGTTTCCAGGTGACCGAGTTACTCCAAGCCAGGAAAATATATTGCAACCAATATGGACTATTTACTTTAAGCTTTCCTGACCCAATACTTTTGTTAATATTAAAACCGGGTGGTCTGGACAATAAGGAGCAATTATGTTGTTCTTTTTTTTTTTTTTTTTTTTAAACACATCTAGATATAAATGTTATTAACCTACTTTCTCAAATTGATCATTTTATCTAAAATCCAAAGGACTTACTAAGTGATGCGATGTTTTATTTGGCTTGGTCGATAGCATGCAAACATCTCTCCAAATCCTTCTTGAACAATTCCTGTATTGTGTGGAAAATTGCCTCGCTTTCGGAGTTGATTTGACTGTAATCAATGTTCTCTGGAATTTGTCGGATACATGGCTGCCTTAGCAACGTCACGTTCATTTCCATGTACAGATAGCAGCTCTCTTGCTATTTTTAACACAAAAGACAGTACTGCTTTGTGTCATCAGACCACACCGTAAAAGATGCCACCACATAGTCATTCACGGACGTCAGGAGTGAGCCCTGCACTCCGAAAGACCTGAGCCTCAGCAGCAGCTACGGCCTGCTCTGTAGAGTGCATTTGAATTGTGAGTCCAGTACAGTTTATTTATTCAGATGAACACCAAGGTACCTATAACTCTCTACAGCCTCAATGACCATTCCTTGGATGTTCAGTGGTTGGAGTGGAGGATATTTGTGCCTGCGAAAGTCTACCACCAGCTCCTTGGTTTTTTTTTTAGTTTCTCTTTTCCAACACTTCTGTCACCTTTGACACATTTAAGGAGGGAGGAAAATTGTGTTAAACATTATTTAATTTACCATATTAAAAAAAATAACAATTTACCCTATTTTTTTGCTATACAAAACTGCCATTTACTGGCTCTGTACATGTATTGTTTATGCTGTGTGCTTACAGTCGACACTAAAACCCATGTTTTTGTCATAAGTCTGGAACAATCCATTTATTCTTCCTATTTTCTATAAACTATATTGATTGGATTGTTCCTCTTCTTACAGTAAGGTTCTCCCTCGCTCCATCGCTGGTCCTGCAGTGCAGGGATGAGCTGCGCATAACTACAAAGTGATATGATAATTATAAGCTTTACTTTGAAATCAAGTCAAGTCAAGTAGGCTTTATTGTCATTCCAACCAAATAGAGTCAGTACACAGTGAGACGAAACAACCAGGGTGCTACACACATGCAACACCGTAAATTTAAACACAAGTTTTTTTTTCTTACATTTTTAAGTTAACCTAAAAAAACTATCAAATTCAATACAAAAAATACACAATAGACAAAGTGCACGTGCAAAGAGCTACATGACAGACACAACAAATGTAACGCATAACAGTACTTTTGTTTTTTTTGTTTGTTTTTTTTTGCCAGGCTTATTTATCATATTTTACCCAAATCACACATATACAGTATTCTGTTCATCTGCACACAATTCTCAGAATGTTCTCAGAATTTCACCGCGAGGAGCAACTCTTTGCTCCTCAGTTTTTATGAGCACCTGATATTGTATTAGATGTCATGATCAAGTTTCCCCTCTTTAAAGTGGACATTTATTCAAGCTTCATGTAATAACGTTAGGAAGAAAACAGAACTGTTGATATTCTAGCAGAAAATGACTTGCTCTTTATTTTCTGTGTGTGTGTGTGTTTAGACCAGGGGTAGGCAAGTTTGGTCCTAGAGAGCCGCAGTCCTGCAGATTGGACCTGCTCCAAAACAAATCTGAAATCTGCAGGACTGCGGCTCTCTAGCACCGAACTTTCCTACCCCTGGTTTAAACCTTACAGTCTACTGACTCTGGCAGAGACTTCATCTCCTCATGCTTCTGCTGAGAACATCATTGTTCTGTGATCTCCTGCAACCATCTAGGAAGTCAACATTTTATACTCAAGGAAGATACAAGAGACCAGGTGCTTCCAACCAAAGGGTCCAGGCGTGATGCTCTAATGGTCACACTTTAGAAGCCACATAGGAGGAGAAGGGTCTTGTTCATTAATGTCCTGCTCTATATCCTGGTTTTTTCCCTCTCCGACTCCGTCTCTCGTTTTCGCTCGTTTACTCAGTGAATGTGTACCAGCACTTCTCCACACGGCTCCACATTAAATTCTGACTTGTCATACTTCTCATACTTGTCTTGCTGGATTTGCCTGGTTTCCTGTTTAAAACTTTAAAGGCTAATAAAAATGAAACCAAGTGCGCTCCTGCGTTTGTCTCGACCTCTCTAACACTAACATTTGTTGGAAATCAAAGTTCTCAGATTCTCACCAGATTTATACTTAATTTCATCCTCACACACTCCAGAACTGAGCTCTGACACTTGTGTGTATTTAAGGTGAACACACACACACACAGCATGGAATATAAACACTAGTGTATCAAAGGCCATGTCCACACGTAGCCAGGTAAAAATGTAAAGATTTCTATCTGCCGTTTTGGTCTTTCGTTCACATGCAAACGCATTTTTGGTTGTTGTAGGATAGTTTTGGAAAAACTCTGTCCAAAGTGGAGATTTTACAAAACTCTGTTTTCATTGGTGTTGTCTGGACGGAGGAAATGGAGATTTTGGCTTGTTGTAACGTCACCTTGTGTGCCGATGATGTCAATGTCTGTGTGCTAGTCTCCTGGATTTGACGTCAGCTTTGCTTATGAGGATATTTTTGCAATAGTGAACTTACACAGAGTAAACCCGTGACTGTTTTAACATTGTTTCCTGAACTTGCGCGTATATGCACACGCAGTTACTCACACGTTATGTTAACGAACAGAGGTGACTGAATGTCCTATGAAGATCACTGCTGATACAAACAAAATTCAGATCCACAGCGACAACGGTTTTGGACGAGACCCATCAGACTTCTACAAAGCGCAACCAGTGATGATGTTTCTGACGTGTGATTGGCCCCCTGTTGATCAGGGACGCTCCTGACAGCACTTAACAGGGTGTTTTGCATTTTCATGTGGACAAAGTTATTTTATAGAAAGTAGAAAAATGTCTTCTTTTTTTTTTTTTTACGTGTGGACATGGCCAAAAAGACCTATCAAAAGTGTACCAAAAGTACAGCATAGTTTTGTGTTTACATTTCAGCACTTGCGGCGGCACGGTGGTGTAGCGGTTAGCACTTGTCGCCTTGCAGCTCCAGGGGCCGGGTTCACTTCCCGTCTCTGTGTGCATGGAGTTTGCATGTTCTCCCCGTGCTTGGTGGGTTTCCTCCGGGTTCTCCGGTTTCCTCACACAGTCCAAAGACATGTAGGTCAGGTAAACTGGCATTCCCGAATTGGCTGTAGTGAGTGTGTGTATATGTGTGTGCCCTGCGATGGATTGGCTCCATGTCCAGGGTGCACCCTGACGTGTGCCTTAAGTCTCCTGTGATAGGCTCCAGGCTCCACGCGACCCTGAATACAGGATTAAGTGGTATAGATGATGATGAGGGTGAGTGAGAGAGATTCCAGCACTTGGCAGATGCCCTTATCCAGAGAGACTTACATTTAAAAAAAAAAAACTTAATATAGATCTGAGTAGTTGAGGGTTAAGGGCCTTAACCGACAGTGGTAACTTGGTGGTCATGGGGTTTGAAGGTGGGACTTTTTGAACCGTAGTCCAATTCCTTAACCACCGTGCAGCAGAAATGTTCCCTCAGTGACCTCCCCTCAGTGCTGTGGTTGAAGGAGCGAACTCTTAAGCCCAGCTCATGTGTTCCTCTGCTCAGTGTGAGTAAGGTTTCCCTGAGTGCTTCTTTTTTTGTTGTTGTTGTTATATCCATGTGCATTGGGTTTGTTCCAGTCCTGCCTTTTTGTGTTCACCTGTTCTGTTTTCAAATCTAAATAAGCTTAATTTCACGTGCTTTGTTGTTTATTTCTCTTTGTGACGCATCTCAGAGCACACCACGCCTGTCTGAGCATTTAATACTGTTAATGTTTCTTTTTCAAGCCTGTGCCTGCATTATTCTGTTTAATAAAATCCACTCCTGTATGATGGCACTGGTGGCTCAGTGGTTGGTCTCTCGCCTACTATGCGAAAAGCGCAGGTTCGATTTCCAGCCAGTGGCCAAGCCGCAGCCGCTGGATACGCTGGATGTACATTCTACCCACATTACAGTCATTTCTTTACCTAGCTAGTGAGTTCACTCAGCTCACATTAGCTGTTCACATGCTAGCAGCTGGGCTGGTGGGTTTGCTAGCACTAGGTTAGTTATCCAAGGCATTCACAGGTTATCGTCATATCCAAGACCAACATGTCATTTCAAAGTTTGAGCGTAGGTCAGGCTCCGATATTTAGACACAACTTGACTCAACACTGACACACCTGAGATACAACCCGAGACTTATCTAACAAACATTCGAGAAATCTTAGATGTACATGAGAAACAGAACTGCATTGAAGGAGAAGCAAATGAGCCATAAATAAGTCCATAATGAGATCAAAGCCAGATGAGAATGAGAAACATGAAACACAATGAGAAATATTATCGTTTTATTGAACTTATTAAAAATCCTTAATTAACAGCATACAGTGATGAGCTACAACTAACACCACCTGAGAGCCGTCAGTGTTCATACCACATCGACAAATGAGTGGTAATAGTAAACTGTAATATCTCTAATATTGTTATCCTGCTGGTTTTAATGTGGTGGTAGACAGAGTTCAGTATGAACACTGACTGGGTATTTTGCTAACTGCTAATCTTAGCAAACATTTGTAAAAGGTTAGCCATGTCGATCACCTAGGGATCCCTGTATGATCATATAACCGTGTGGTTGGATTTTTTTTGAATAAAGAAATAAAGGAAATATATTTTAAAATAATCTATGATAAAACGCGTTTGTAGTGGAGTTTAGTCATCACCAAACTACATGTACACACTGTATTTGTATGTAACATGTAAAGTGATACATAGTTGATTGATTGAGCATGTGGTTGATTTAAAAGAGAAACGTCCTGGCATAATTTACTTTGTGATTCTAAAGCAGAAAAGTTTAAATAATTTGCACACTGCAGTTTTTCCCACAAGTGTGAAATAAACCTGCGGTGCTTTTTCCTTTGCTATGGGTGCTGTTACATCCGCTCATTTCCAGGAAACGTCACCAGCCACTCGCTCACTCAACGTCTATACTGCTTCAGCCTGTGTTCAGGGTCGTGGGAGACCTGGAGCCTATCCCAGGAGGCTTAGGGCTTG
>CM059205.1:412500-500000 GCA_030347435.1 Clarias fuscus | reverse complement strand
GAACCTACCGTCTAATATGGTGGCGGTTCAAAGATGTTTTACGTTACACGAAGTGACTGATTTCAGTTATTTTTTCCAAAGTGTGTGCAACCAAATATTAAGTTAAGGGTGTTAATAATATTATGTTTTGTGTGACATTATGTCAAATTTGCTATTTTCCTTTCTTTTTTTGTTTTGTTCCCATACACACAAAGAGAATAAACATGTGTACAGCAAAACGTGTGTTCATGCAGCACTTTACTGGGAGAAATACTTAATGTTCTGGGAGAATTTCAGGGGTGCCAACAATTTTGGCCATAACTGTAAATCATAGGTTTAATATTTGGGACTCTCGCTCTAATACAAACATCTATATAAATAAAAGAAAGGATTTGTCTGTATATCGGTCAGAACTCGCTTTTTCAAGAATATCTTCATATTTCATACGCTGGAGGACCTGAAACCAGCCTCAGAAAAATGTCTGTCTGTATTTCTGTCCAACTAGATTTTGTCATAGCGTCAGACCAAACTAATTAGAATGATGTTATAAGTGGTATGTGCCAGATTATGTCACAGCATTGAGTGGAGTTTTGGACAAAACAGCATTTTTTCCCTTGAGGTGGGCGTGGCTTTAAGCATCACTTAACAGAATCAATCACCACAATAGTTTACTGTGTACAAACAGAGTCTGCAGAAGACACAGGAACAACAGTAATGCACCTCTAAAGCACCCAAATCCTTTTAAAACACGAGGTGACGCATCATGGCTTACTGCGGGAAAAAAAAGTAGACTATGAAAACTCAAAGATGAATGGACAGAACAATGTATGTTCCCTGTTCCTGCAGGGAGTTTAAAACAAGTTTCTCATATGTTCAGAAACTGTGGCTAATAATAAGCATTAACGTAAAGCTCCACTATGGGATTAAATACGGCTTGTTAGAACGAACATATCCAGGGTGACGGCGTGTAAAGTACCTGAACTGAGAATGTTATACGCTCAAATCTAAACGTCGAGTAAAAGTGATGTTATGATCAGTTATGTGTGGGATTTAATAATCTACTGTAAAATAATCTACTAATGCGCTACTGTCTCAATGTAAACAAACACCTGCACCGATAGATATTAATGAGAAAAGATAAAGTGAATATTTAATATTTTGGTTCATATTTTCACTTTCGCTGAAATAACTTTAGTTTTATCTTTAACGGTCAGCAATGGGTACCAATGCTATTGTTTAACACACTGAGGTACCTGTGTGGTGAGGCTGGTGCCAGCGATGCCCGTGTTGGCTCTGCAGCTCACGTGGCCCTTAAACACAGAGTCAATGGAGTTAAAGAAGCTGGATTTTCCCGCTCCGACAGGGCCGACCAGCAACACACGAGCTTTCTGCACCGAGCTCACACTCGGAGTCCAGCGAGAGATTGTATCCATCAGAGTCTTCCTCTTCCTAAACACACACACACACACACACACACACACACACACAGAGATATTAAAGTTACGCTTTCACTCTTTGTGTTTGTACTGAAATGTCTCTGTTGTGTTTAGTGATTGTGATGAGGTTACATTACAGGTTACATCACAGCCCCCTGTAGGTCTCATTCTCCCTCATCTTTCTGGCTGAATTTTTCAGTCCAACCTCCCTAAAAAATGCCGAATGCCTCCTTCCCTGATCTTGTCTTGTTCTGTGTCTTGCACTCCTCTTTGGCTGATTTTATCGAGCACTTCCACACCCTGTTTCTTCTCGAGGTGTTTCCTCTCAGTGCTGCTTTGTATCTGTAGTTGAAGACCTGTAGGTTCGTAAGTTGCATCACTGCCACCTATAGATCTTATTTTCTCTCGACTCAAATTGAATTGAGTTTTGTCACATACAGTCATACACAGTACGATATGCAGTGAAATGCTCATACGACCGCATGTGACCTTATACTAAAGAGAACAAAAAGAATAGACAGTTAGTAGAAAAAGTTATGAATTAAAGTAAGAAATTAAATGAAGAAAACTAAACATAGAAAACAACCTATAGAAATATAGAAGTTGTAAATATTGTGTAATTTATATTATGTCCAGGAGACAGACTGAATTGAAATGATTGGAATGGAATGGAAATGTACCATATGGTGAATGTATGAACAGAGAACAGTTAGTCCTCATTGTGTTCAAAGTCCCAAGGTTCAAAAGTCCAGAGATGTGCAATGTCAGCTGTGCAAATATGCAAGAATGAGGATGGGTTCCCTGTTGAGTCCGGTTCCTCTCAAGGTTTCTTCCTATTGCCATCTCAGGGAGTTTTTCCCTCAGCACCGTCGCCCTCGTCCTTGGCTCGCTCATCAGGGACCATCTGATCAGTTTGATTCATACATGTTCACTTCTAATACAAACTATTATTCTTTTGATTGTGTAAAGCTGCTTTGCGAAAAATTGAATTGAATTTCCTGACTGCAACAGAGAGAAGAGTCCATTGCTGGGGTGGCTGAAGTCCTTCACAATCCTCCTGGTTTTGGTCCAGCACCGCTTGCTGTAGACACGTGGTTCTCAAAGTGTGGGGACATGACAGGTGGGGCGCAATGAACGGGAGGAAATTAGTGGAAAATAATCGGAAAGTACCTATTCTAATTCATGCCTTTCTTTATTGCCAGTGAAGATCGTACATTTAAATCAAAACCATCACATACAAAGAAATGGATCATTTAATATATGTAAATTAAAATAACATCAGTTGGCGTCGGGAGAAAAAATGGAACCATAGTGTAACACTAACGGTTTAACGTCGGCGTGTTAACTGCAGAGGAGCAATATAAGGAATCGTTCAGTATCATATATGTAATTATCATTCATTCCAATGTGTGTGCTGATGTATTTTTGTTTATAAATTAATATTTGATCAGGCTGTACTAGTCTGGCATTTCCAGTTTCCAGTGTGGCAACAAAGTTGCTTTTTGATCCTTCAGACGCTGAACAAAAGTGAAGATCAATAGCGTTAACGCTTTTTGTTGGCGTGCGGCATTTTCCGATGATCCCTAAATCATTGGCTGCGCAGTAGAGAATAATGGGGTTCATGCTTTCAAACATGTATAATTTAAGCGCTTAATCGAGAAAAAGGCGGCTGTGGCTTAAAGACAATGTAGCGAGGAAATGTATGTACATGTGGGGATCTTATCTGCAGGTTTATTTACGCAGCTATTGAAGCCGGAGATGAGAATATAAAACTAACTTTACCCCGGTCACAAAATAAATAGTAAACTTGGCCGATTTCGTTATCATTTTGTTGACAAGTGGGGCTTGACAATTCACCCCACCCCCTAAAGTGGGGAATGACAGAACAAGTTTGAGAACCACTGCTGTACGTAGACTGAGTGCAGGTCAGGGAGCTCAGTTCAGCTGAACATACCCCGCTCTGTAGAGCTCGTCTGTCCTGCATGGTGCCGTTCCCAAACCAGGACATGATGTTTCCCATCAGGATGCTCTCTATGGTGCAGGAGTAGAAGTTCCTAAGCACCTTAGAGGGCAGTCTGAAGTCTCTCAGGCGTCTGAGGTGGTAGAGACGCTGTCGGGCCTTCTTCACCACGGTGTTGATGTGACAGGACCATGACCGGTCCTGCGGGATGTGAACATTGAGGTATCGGAAGCTGTCCACTCTCTCCACTGGGCTCTTGTTGATGACGGGGGTCTGGTAGTTCCTCTCCTGCTTAGTGCTGAAGTCCAATATCAACTCCTTTGTCTTACTGATGTTTAGAAGGAGGTTGTTTAAAAGATTTCCAATCTCCTCCAGGTAGGTCGACTCATCGTTGTCAGTGATCAGGCCGACCACGACGGTGTCATCAGCAAACTTAATGATGGTGGTGGAGTTGGTAGACGTCACGCAGCTGTAGGTGTACAGAGAGTACAGTAGAGGGCTAGAGTCCCAGGTGCTTCAGCTTGGTGGAGTGTTAAATGCTGAGCTGTAGTCATTTTAAGATAATTCCCCTTCCTAGTGTCCAGGTGAGTGAGTGATCAGGAGGTGAGAGATGGCATCGTCAGTGGAGCATACCGTAGTGGGTTGAGTGTGTCCGGTACCGAAGAAACGATGAAGTCTTTGACCAGCTGCTCAAAGCACTTCATCACTACTGAGGTACTGAGGTGCTACAGGGCGATAATCATTAAGGGAAACAGGATTTAAAGCATGTGGGGATCACCGACTGGGATAAGAAGAGTTTGAATATCTCTGTGAACACGGGTGCAAGCTGGTCTGCGCAGGCTCTGAGGATTCGACCCAAACTGCGTCTGGTCCTGCTGCTTTCCTGGTGTTAACAAGAGATTCCGGGAGATAGCCTCTGGCTGTATCTGATTGTATCTGGCCGTATCTCTGACCTGTACACTTGTAACGCAGCCACATAAAGAGCTTTTTATAGGGGAAAAATGAATAAACTGATAAAGGAAAAGCAGCTGTGCCCCATAGAGGTGTCCATTTGGATTTTGTTTGCCCCATGAACTGGGTTTTGGTTCCTAAAGGTACTCTTGCGAGACTGCGCGTCCCAGTCGCGAGAGGTCAGCGGTGACGCATGAGGTCACCTGGTCGTCCTTTAAAGCACTGCCGAGAAGAAACGAGAAGGGAGAGATGACGAGGAGACATAATCCTTGTAGTGAGCCCGAACCATCTCTCCCATTACACACACTCACAAACGCACTCATAAATAACCCGGACTCTGGACATTTCATTTCATACACACACAAATATTTTGTGTATATTGTGTTTTTTGGTGCACCATTTTGTTTTTTCTGTCACTTAATACACTTTGGGTTTCTGGTTAAATTGTTGTTGTATGTCTTTTCTTTTTCCGCTCAGCCTATACCGCACCGGAAGTTTGATTCAAGACCCCATTTCTGTGTAACTAGGTTTATAACAAAAGCTCACCGTTATCTATATAAACTATATTGACAAAAGTATGTGCTCCCTCATCCCAATCATTGAATTCAGCTGTTCCAATCACTTCCATGGTTAAAATCAAGCACAGAGGTATGCAGAATGCTTCTACAATCATTTCTTTTTTTTTTTTTTTTGGATTTTTCCCCGATTTTCTCCCTAATTTAGTCGTGTCCAATTCCTCCCCGTCACTAGGGGGCTCCCACATTAAGGCTACTACTACCACTCAGCCGGGAGGGCCGAAGACTATCACGTTTTTCCTCCGAACCACGTGACGCCAGCCGACCGCATCTTTTCGAACTGCTCGCTCGCGCACCGTTGGGGGCGGAGTAACACACTCGGAGGACGGCGCTATCCGCTCCCTCCGTTGCGCGAGCTCACAGACGCCCCTGATTGGCTGTAGAGCCGCGATTAATGTGGGAGCACTAAGTACCTCTCATCCCTCCCCTCTGAGAGAGCTCGGCCAATCAGCTCTCTCTAGACCTCCGGCTGCGAGAGGTTACAGCACCACCCGGGATTCGAACTGGCGATCTCCGGATGATAGGGCGAGCGCTTTAACCACTGCGCCACTCGGAGGCCCCTCTACAATCATTTCTGAAAGACTGGGTCGCTCTTAGGGGGTTAGTGAATTCCATTGTGGTACCGTGATAGGACGCCACTTGTGCAATAAGTCCAGTAGTGACATTTCCTCACAACTAAATCTTCCACAGTCAACTGTAAGTGGTATTATAGCAAAGTGGAAGTGATTAGGAATGACAGCAACTCCGCCATGAAGTGTTGGATCAAATCACAGAGCGGGTCAGCGGATGCTGAGACTCATAGCGCACAGTGATCGCCAACTTTCTGCAGAGTCAATAGATACGGACCTCCAAAATTCATGTGGCCTTCAAATGGAATAGATTTCCATGGCCAAGCAGCTGAATCCAAGCCTTTTATCACCAAGTGTTGTGTTTCCATACATTTTTAGATTGTATACCTTGATTTCCCAATATCTGCTGAAATATGTATACTACCTTACAGATTCTAAGAAAGATTTATACTGGTGTGATTTATCTTACTCCCAACTCCACTCGATGTTCCTCCATGGTTTCTCCATGAGTGATCCAAACCCTGTGGAGAAACCAAGGCTCATGTTAATTTTTTCCTGTGAGCCATCGCTGCTTTACTGTAATACTGTATCTGAAGTAAATCTCACCCTCCACGCGGTACACCTCACACTCGATCAGCTGGAGGTCGTTGCCGTGCATCTCCACTGGGCTAAAATTATACGTGCCTGGATTGCTGTACACGGTGGCGGTGTTATTGTGCAGGAAAACCAAGGAACCATAATTGGGCCCAGTGTTTCCATCAGTAAAGGCGCACTGGGCGTTGGTGCTGACCACACGCAGAGGATCTTTATCAGCCTCACCCTCATTAAGGCTGAACAGGAAGGCTTTGTCATCTGCAATTTTCTGACCCGTCTGAGCGTAATCTTTACTGGTGTACGCGCCGAAGATGTAGCCCGAGTAATTATACGCTACAGTAACAGTGGGACCCTGGCGGTCACACTTCCGGTGGAAGGCGTCGGCGGTGAAGCCGTGCACACTGGCCTTGAACAGCAGACTGAGTTTAACTTGACCCAGTAGAGAACACAGCTTCTGCTCCTGCTGCTTGGATAGACGAGAAGTAATCACACTCATCATGGAGATCTGGAACAGAACAGAGCAGAACAGAATAAAGCTCACGTACGATCAAGAGGAAAAACCCTCCACTGACTTAACCACTAGAGACCTAAACCTCAATCATGCTCCGGTAATTCAAAATGTAGAAGGTTACAACCCTCCTGCTCATTAGTGGCACAGAGAGAGAGAGAGAGAGAGAGAGAGAGAGAGAGAGAGAGAGAGAGATGCTGTAGATGAAAATGATAAGCAGTGAAGGCCAGACAAACAGAAGTGTTGAGGTTAATACTGTAAATAACAAAAGTGTGTGTTGTCAGTCCAACTGAAACAACACAATACTCTATGATTGCTACACACCTTTCAGAGCTTTCTGTATCCAGAGACCATTAAAGAAGATCAGAACACTGGGATTCCCTCTTCAGCAGACAGTAACGGAGGTGAAATAAAATAGCAGACATGGAACAGGTTAGAAAGTTCTGAAGCCGTTGCTCTACCTCACACAGCAGCTCCACACCGAGTCTTCAGCAGAACACACTGCCTCAGGGGATTTCAGCAGAATAGAAACACACCACTTTCATTTTCCAGGAAATGGTCATGTGACCATGTGACAGCTATAAACCAGTTAAACCTGTATAAGTATAATGCAAAAACAAATTTTCAGCAACTAACCGAATAAAAACACAAAGATTAGCACAACAGTCCTAAATGTGCTCTGTGTGTGTACGTGTGTGTGTGTGTGTGAAGGGTCCTTCAGTATAGAGCTGTAACAGACCCTCACTGATTGAGCTCTGATGCCACCTTCAGGCCAGATGTGGACAGTACAAGTGATTCTATTTCCTCTGAGTCTTTGAGTCAGATCAGTTCAGTGGCTTTAAAACTTTGCTCAAATTATTCTTAACAATTTTAAACCTATAATGAGTACAGACAGCACAGCACAATGGATCACCTGCAAAAGGGAATTTCCCTCTACTGATGATTGAACACTGTTAAATATTCTGGAGAAACAACACAATGTAAGAGCTTTTTACTACAACTCTCTTTGTTCTTCACATTTTATGAAGGATTATCTGAGCAAAATACAATTGCTGATGTCTGAGTCTGCGCACAGGCAAAGCACTACACTGGCCCACAGCCATCTGGACCCAATAACGTGAGCACACTATGATTTCTTTAACATGTTTTCGAGGAAAAATAAATCGGGGATCTGTTTCGTTCTTGGGTTACGTCATCAGTTCTCAGGGCGTGGCCATGGATCAGTGAGGTCACTGCAGTTACAGAATGGCTCACTCAAGGAGATTCAAAGGAAGTCAAGGAATAGCAGCAATTTTACGGCTTTGCAGATTTTGATGAAAGAATCATTTGGAATCGTTCTCTATAGCGTGCCCCCTCTTAACAAAGGACCAAACGCATTTCTTGCAAACATCTGTCTGTGATGACTCTTGATGCGCTGACTCCCGCCTCATGCTGTGAAGTTCCCTCAAGCTCTTAAATCAGCTTTGCTTGAAAATCTTCAGACTGCAGTCTTCCCTGCTGCTTGTGTACCTTTTCTTTTTCTCCTTACACTGAACTTTTCATAAATTTTGATACAGCAGCTTCTTTGGCTTACTGTCCTTGGAGGGAGTCCGTGATCGTCGTCTGAGTAACTGTCGAGTTAGCAGTCCTCCCCATGCCTGTAACAAACTAGACTGAGAGATACACAGTATTTGAACTGTTTACATTTTTTGTTTATAATTTAAAATATTATAATATTTTGAGGTACTGGATGTTTTATTTTCATGAGCTGTAAGCCGTAATCATCGAAATGAAACAAAAAAAGGCTTGAAATATTTCACCTTGCATGTAATGAATCTACAATAAATTTGAGTTTTACTTAAATGTATTAAATTATGAAGAAAAAAAAAACCCCCTCTGTTCTCTGGAGGCAGGGTGGAGTTATTTCAGGAGAAGAACAGTAACAGACTGTATAAAGCACAGTCCCAGGGAGAGGGTCAATATCTTTTGGATGATGAAACTATTTCCTTTTCTGGCACTGTGCCTGCAGGAAAGCTAGCACGTTAGCACTGCTAGCGCTGGTCACATGGTTGGTAGCATGGTTAGTTTTTTAATCACTAATCAGGACTCAGCAGAAACTGCAGGAGGCGTCACTTTCGGTTTCGCTTTGAATACTGTGCTGTTCAAATGTCCTTGTAGTAGCGCACAGCTCCACAGCTGCCCAGCAAACATCTGGACCGTTGAAATGACGTCCCTCCGACACGTGCGTCATGGTTGAAAAATAGTTCCAAAGTGAAAGTTGAACGGACGTCTTTGACGTCAACTTGCTCTGAATTCGGCGTCTTTTCTGGACGTCTAACGATTCGTCGGCTGGATGATTAAGATGTGTTGCAGAGTAATGTCCGTGTACTTATGAGCCGTGTATTTATGCATATAAAAGTCCCTATTGTGAAATGCACATCAGGACATGAAAGGTTCAAAAAACGTCCAAAATCAGTCCAGTCAGACCTCAACGTCTATAAAACGTTTAATCGACGTTTACATTACAAAACATTTTGTATTAAAATAAATAAGAATATATATATATATATATATATATATATATATATATACATACACACATACACACACAACTATAGATACACACACACACACACACACACAAATATACAAATAGATGTGTATAGACATACATATACACACAAATATATTGAAATATTTGTGTGCATTATATACATACACACACGTATACAACTACAACATTATACATTTTTAAACAAAGGCTAAATATGCAGTACAACAGTAACAGAATAACATCAGTTAAACAAGAACAAAAAGAACATGAACACTCGAATTATTGCTGTCAGCTGTTAATGGCTCATTTCTTATATCTGAAATGCACATGAAATGCACTTGATTTGAAAAATCAATAAAATATACGTCTTGGAACAACATTTTATCAGTTTCATTAATGAAGCATTAGGGGAAAAAGTAATCAACATGCATTACATTACATTTTACTGTTGAATAATCTTTTGTTAATAAAAGATGTTCTGCATTAAATGTGTGTTAGGTTAATGAAAAAAAAAAAAAACAGCATGTCCCCTTCCCCTTCAAAACCACTGTGGTTGAGAAAGTCCCATAACTGTGAAAGTGAACAGGACATTTCTGCGGTCTTTTAGACAATATTCCTTGAATAGATAAAAAGGTACCAATAAAAATCACATAATTACTAAAAAACAAATACGCGTCAGAAGGCCAAAACTACCTTGAATTGTATTGTATAAGGAGGTAACTCTAAATGGCTTCTTTTGAAGTTTCCACATTTTGTGTGACAACCAATTAGTCATTAATGTCTTATACTGAAATTAGGTTTTGATTTTTTGGTTTTCAGTCTGACTGACTAAGTCAATACAGACATCTAAAACCCCCTGAACAAGAAAATAGGCACGTATGTGAGGAGATATAATAAAAGTTTAAATCCTGAATAATAATAATAATAATAAAAAAACTAAGGCTGGGTTTATTATTGTGGCCATAATGTACATGTACATTTTATTTCTGAATTATGCAGCAATACAAACAATGCAAGGTAAAATACATACCTGTTCATGACAGAAGATCCCCCAACTCTGGACAGTTGCTGAACCTAAATGTGACACCACAATCTGTAGTATGATATTTTAAAAAGGGCACATTCTTTTTGTCACATTTAAAATTTTACGCAGATCGACTTCTTCTCTTCATCTTTGATGGACTCTTCAAAGGATTTCAGGTCACTCTCCGAATCCAGTCTCTTTATAGATGATGTACATGTAGTGTTGCCAGGGTCCACAATGGCAGCTACTCGCTGAAGTTCCTCTTTTAAGTCAAATACAGTTTTTTACAATCGTTATGACAGTTTTTTCAATACATTTAACAAGTTCCCTAAACTCTTAACGCACCAACACACCTAAAACACACAATTGGCAAAACGGTTAATTTCATGCTCAAAATCCCACATTGTAAACTAAACCCCAAAACTCATTTTCAAAATACAATAATAAACTAACACAATACACCATGTCTAACAAAACACTGCAAACATGTTTTCAAATCAAATAATTATTCAAAACACTAAAAACTCTCTTCCAACAGGAACATTTAGTCAATCATAACACAATGACAAAAAAAAAAAACACTATCATCAGCTGAAATGAGAGAAACTGCATTATTTTATGTGTCAGGTCTGCCCTTATATTTGAAGCCTCTCTACATTTTTGTTTTGTTGGGTTTAGTAAATGCATGCATTTAGTTTCTTTTGCTGCAGAAATGCAATACAAAAAATTAATGACCATCTTAGAATAGCTTTATAAAATGTACAGTTTAGCCTCCGAGTGGCGCAGTGGTTAAAGCGCTCGCCCTATCATCCGGAGATCGCTAGTTCGAATCCCGTGTGATGCTGTAACCTCTCGCAGCCGGAGGTCTAGAGAGAGCTGATTGGCCGAGCTCTCTCAGAGGGGAGGGGTGAGAGGTACTTAGTGCTCCCACATTAATCACGGCTCTACAGCCAGTCAGGGGCGTCTGTGAGCTCGCGCAACGGAGGGAGCGGATAGCGCTGTCCTCCGAGTGTGTTACGCCGCCCCCAGCGGTGCGCGAGCGAGCAGTTCGAAAAGATGCGGTCGGCTGGCGTCACGTGGTTCGGAGGAAACACGTGATAGTCTTCGGCCCTCCCGGCTGAGTGGTAGTAGTAGCCTTAATATGGGAGCCCCCTAGTGACGGGGAGGAATTGGACACGACTAAATTAGGGAGAAAATCGGGGAAAAATCAAAAAAAAAAAAAAAAGTTTAGTATAAAATGTACAGTTTAGGTAAAAAAAAAATACAGACACAGGATTGCTGCAGTACAGACTTTATTTGCAAAAGGACATTACTGCAAGATATACAAACACAAAAATTATAATTATTATAATAAAAAATTATAATTATAATAAAAAAACAAAAACAAAATAATCTTCTATTCTGCCCGGTCTTCTGCGTTTGGCCACATGTTCTCATCCACATCACACCTGATATCTTCTCTGGCAAGGCATCGTGGGAAGAATCTTTTGGCATGCCTTATCCACTCCTGGCAGTGTTCATCCAGGAGGGACATTTGGTGGACATGTGGACATGTGTTAGGAACCTCCACTAGAGGTCACTGTTTATGTCTGTCTGTCTGGTGTAGTTCTTGTTGGTTGACTCAGTTTCCCAGAAGGCACCTCAGTCAGGTGATGAGTGCTCACCTGGACTGAGGTGCCTCATTAAAGCTTCTATAAATAGCAGTCTGTTCTGGGAAACTGGGTCGAGCATTGTTTGTCTGTAGGTTTGTTTGGTTTGTTATGTTTGTATTTGTAACTACTGTCATGTGGGCATTTCTTTTGTTTGGTTCTTGTTTCTTTAAGTTTATATTTTGGTTTGTTTTGTAACCTGTTTTTTTTTTTTTTTTTCCCCCTGATTTTCTCCCTCATTTAGTCGTGACCAATTCCTCCCAGTCACTAGGGGGCTCCCACATTAAGGCTACTACTACCACTCAGCCGGGAGGGCCGAAGACTATCACGTGTTTCCTCCGAACCACGTGACGCCGGCCGACCGCATCTTTTCGAACTGCTCGCTCGCGCACCGTTGGGGGCGGCGTAACACACTCGGAGGACGGCGCTATCCGCTCCCTCCGTTGCGCGAGCTCACAGACGCCCCTGATTGGCTGTAGAGCCGTGATTAATGTGGGAGCACTAAGTACCTCTCATCCCTCCCCTCTGAGAGAGCTCGGCCAATCAGCTCTCTCTAGACCTCCGGCTGCGAGAGGTTACAGCACCACCCGGGATTCGAACAAGCGATCTCCGGATGATAGGGCGAGCGCTTTAACCACTGCGCCACTCGGAGGCCCGTAACCTGTTTTTCTAGAGGGCTCTACTGTCTGTTTTCCTTTTGTTCCTTGTGTTGATGGATTCATGGAGTTGTCCTGTTTCATGTTTAGTTAGACTGTGTCTCCTCCTGTGTACAGTGTAAGTACCGTTCTGTCTTCCCAGTGTTTGTCATCCAGTCTAGTTCTTTGTCTGTTTAGTTTTGTGTAGCCACATGAGGGTCTAGCCGCTAGCAGGGTTAACCGCTAGTAGGCCTTAATTGCTAGTAGGGTTAGCCCTTAGTAGGGTTAAACAAGGGTTGACACACCTTGAATTAACATGTCCCTTTGGTCACATTATTTTCAGTATTTTCTAGGGGTACCATCATTTTTGTCCAGGCCTGTTCCATGAGTTCATTTTTTTAAATAATTCCGTTGACGCATGGTTGAAAAGCAATGTCTGACTTTCATTGGTTAACATTCATAGAATTCTTATTTATTATTACTTTTGTCAGATTAAAGTTATTTCTGTGACCATTGTGAGTTTTTCTTTCATTGACCGAAGGGTACCAACAATTTTGTCCACGTGTGTAGCTATGTTTACTACCCCGGAAAAAACTCTTATTATATAAATGACAAAAGAAAAAAACACAATGCCTCTTTCAGTTCTGCCTGAAGGCCTGGAGAAGTTCTCCGGAATTCTCCGTCTGACAGATGGCTGTTCGTTATATGACCCTGTAAGAAAAATTGTACCTTAATATAATTTAATTAAGTACTATATACATAAAAACATGTAATAAAAATATATACAAGTTATCGAAGTGATCAAAGTATTATATACCAAAGAATCATATTTTTCATACAGACCAGAGTGACTTAGATTCATTATGCAAACTGCACCACCATAAAACATTACTTACTTCTTGTGTTGGAAGCTGAAGGCATAGGTGATAACTCTGGTAGTCTCCTTCCTGATCCTTGTCGGTGATCATCGTGCCTTACCTCACCTGCACAAAAATAGTTAATGTTATGGTAGTGTAAATTATTAATACAATAAATCACTGGAAATTTTTAGGATATGTAAACATTAGGAAAAACTAAAAATGAATCAGCATCAGAAGCACATGGCTCATAGTGTCGCTGGTTAACCTAGGGTATGGATTACCACCTTGATACTGATGATCACGATCATGAAGCCTGTTATCTCCTGTGTAGAAAACACACCAAAACAAAGTTTATATACTTTTTGCTGTTTCATATCTCAAAATATCTAAAAGGCTTTAAAATTGATCCCACACTTGCACCATCAAACCCTGCAACAATCAGACCTTATTCTAGACCATATATAACTGATACTTATTCATGCTCTGCATGTTTCCCCCACTCCAATCTCATCTGAAATGATATCTTTATACCACTTTTGATTGACAGAACACACCTGCAGTGGGTAGGGCAGGGATAATTGGAAAACAATTAGGCCAGGTGTCCTTGAGGACCAGGGTTGGGAGCTCCATATCTATTACACCATGTTCCTGCAGGAGCATGAAACTGCCCTGCTCATTTGTAAATATTTTTTACGACAGTGAAACAAAATCCAGCCAACTTAACATTATGGGGATTGTCATTTTGCCATGAGTTTTCCACCAAGACGTTTGTTCAACTGCATAAAATAGCTTAACTTAAGTGTAGAGGCCGCATGGGGCTTTATACTTGCGAACTCATGCTAACAGAGTTTATTTTAGGAGAAGCCTAACGTTAACACTACTAACTTTTAGCCTACTAGTTAATTTTAGCCAAAATCAAACTCTATTTCAATTCCTTTGTGCCAAACAAGTAAATCTTTATAAAACAATACAAAATGGACTCACCCAACAGTTGTTTTTTTACGATGTTAACTTGCACACTCCTCAAGGCCTCCTCTTCTCTTGGCAGTAAATAAGAGATGAAAATGCGCTAACTCTCAAGATAAGCTAGAATACCGCGACATTTGCCACAAACTAGTGGCGGCACTGTTTCCAAATCCAAATAAAAAACTTTATTTATCCACATGGAGCAATTATACGCACGCAGAGTAGGTTTGTTTTTAGTTCGTTTTTTAAAGTTTGACAGGCCACATCCAACTCGGACTATAAATGGTGACCAGATATATAAATGTTTATATGTAAATGCATACATTTCATAAAAATAATAAAATCATTATGTAATATACGAAAACACGGGTTGCGTAATGTCAAATGCAGTGGCGTCACAATCTTAACCGCACAGAGCACTTTGTGAATATATAATTTGTCATAAAACAAGATGTAAATAAAAATTATTGTGTTTTTCATAAAAATGTTCTCCCTTTTTACCCAATGAGTCTTGCTTGACTGTAGACGTGTAAAGGACGTCAATGGCCGTCTATTCACAACCTCTTAAAACCTACTCGGGGCACTTACTTTTTATTGCAGTATTAACCACGGTGTAAGCACAATCGCTTTTGCATGTTTCGCGCTCAACATAAAGATCCTTTAGAGTGGATTTGATAAAGGATCATGATGGACTGTAAATGCACGTGTAAAGGACGTCACATAGTGGACCTTCTCTCACACATGCACTCACTATTGAAATGCACTTAGCTAGAAGTCAAAGTTACCGTTATACATGCAACCCCAGACAACTGTAGACATGTACAAATGTATCTGTGTCACATATTTTTACCGATTTATGTCGTCTTACCGCGTCTGTTTTTGGCCAGGGACACGACGTTGCCGTCGGACCAATGTTTGCTGGGAGGTCACGCGTCTACAGGACGCACTTGATGAAGCAAACTGGGACATAGCAGCTATGGGTGCTAATGCTAACGGCTGCAGTCAGAAAGAGAATGCCAACACTGGAACGCAGTGTTTAATCAAAGTTTTGCATGTTGAATAATTTATACTTAATGCACATTTATACAATTACATTTCTTAAAATATTGCAATAACATTATAGGTTAATTCAAAAGAGGACAAATTGTTGCTGCGCGTCTCGCTGGTGCATCTGTGACCAAGACAGCCCCACGGTATCCAGGGTAACGTCAGCGTAACACAAAGAAGGACGAACCACATCCAACATGAGTAACTGTGGACGCGACAGGCAGGAAGCCGTCTGATAGGGATGTCTGGCTGCGAACACGACCCCAGAGCGTGATAGAGCCGCCCCCATGCTTAACAGTTAACAAGGTGTTCTTTTCATGAAATGCTGCTCCTTTATTTCTCCAAACATGCCTTTACTGATTGTGGCCAAAGAGTTCGATTTTAACTTCATCAGTCCACAGCACTTGTTTCCCAAACGCATCAGGCTTCTGCAGATGTTCTGTTACAGACTTCTGACGGATGGAGACGCAGGTGAGGTTTTCCTCTGCTGACTCTTCCATGAAGGTCTTGTGGAACGCTGCACCGCCACTCCTGAGTCTGCTGAACCTTCCTGCAGGTTTTTTATAGTCAAATGGGGGTTTTGAATTGTCTTTCTGACCAGCATACGAGCAGTTCTCTACCAGAGTTTTCTTGGTCTTCCAGATCTCATTGACCTGACTCTTGACCTCCACAGTTCCCCTGAACTGCCGTCTCTTAATTACATTTCTCACTGTGGAAACTGCAAGCTGACAACGCTTTGCTATCTTCTATATACACACACACACACACACACACACACATACAGGTGGCACACACAAAGTAACACACAAGTCACAGTAAGCTCCAATAAAAGAGCTACTGTCGCTCAAACTGAGGAAAGGGTTAATGCTGGTTCTAACCATTGCACAGGTTAATCATTTAAATGTGTCTTTTTGTCTTGAATGCACTGGATGCAGTGGAGTGAACAGTGGTTAAATATAAGTATATGGTTAATGTAGTAGTTTCATTGTTGCATTGTTAAGGTCATATTATTTGTTAAAGATGGATATCACGTATTATATATTCTTATGTATTATATATTCTTATGTATTATATATTCTTATGTATTATATATTCTTATGTATTATATATTCTTATACAGTATGTGTCACCTTTTAGGGTTATATATATTTTCTCAGTGTTCATGTGCATTCTGAAAATCTTATTCTGTTTGTAAAAGCATGAGGTTTGAGTGTTAACTTTAAAGGACATGCCTTTTCTGTGTTTCGCATGTGAAGTGTGCTTGTTAAGTGGACTGTTGATCGTAATTTCATGTTTCTTGCAGTGTGATGGAAAGTGTTTAAAATATCATGTTTATAGTCAGTTATTACTGTAACTATTGATAGAATGTATTAAGCTGTCATACGCAGAAGTTTTTATTTAGTCATTCATGTTAAATACAGTACATGGTAAAGGAAGCGATCACTGCCTGTGCATTTCCTTTATTTATTTATTTTTTATAATTCCTCTTTCCAGAAGTATTACAGCAGCAGCATGCAGGTGGAGGTCTGGAGCCAGTTTAGTGACACGACTATGATGTAGTTTAGCATATAAGACCTCTTTTGCTTGTGACTCTACGCTCCCTCGCAGGAAACATTCTCAAAGTACGCCTCTGTGGTTCTTATCATCTGCATAACGACATTGAGAAGCACAATGTCGGTGTTCGGCTCAAGCTCCAGTTCTTTACTGTAGTTCTTCACTGGAACAACGGCGGAGAGAGAAACGCCCAGATGTACAGTCATCTCCTGCATCTAAACATGTACATGCACACGTCATAGTGGATTTGTGTTGAAAAAGAAAAGCGCAAAACAGAGTTTAATGCAAATAACATGAAGAGAGAAAATACAGTGGATATAAAAAAGAATGACCCCCTACGCCCCCCCCCCCCCTCCCCTGCCAAATAATCATATTTTGTAGATTTGCAGCCTGAAATAAAGACAGACACAGTTTTTGTTTTATCCAACTATATTTACTCAGTGCAACTTTTGACATCAATGTGAAAGAACATCAACATGTCAGAAAAAAAGAAGAAGAAAAAAAAACAATCACTGAATTGGGAAAGGACCACCACCTCCTTAAATTACTTGTAAACTCAATCAGGTAAAGCTAATCACCTTCTCAATGCCATACAAAGCCATTTCACTATCAACTGTGATCAGCTGTGGTCATTTTGTTTAGGTTAGCATGGAAAGCTGGAGCATTTCAGTCACTGGTAGTAGAACCAAAGCAATGGTGGCAAGGCATTGTCAAAGGCTTTCTGACTACCTGTATATGGTCCAACACAGCCTCTTCCTGGATCAGGACAGTCCTCCAAACTGGGTAAAAGAGCTAGGAGGGAACTGGTCAGAGAGGCAACCAAGAGGCCTACAACAACTCTGAAGCAGTTGCAGGAATTTATGACAAAGTGTGGTCATTGTGTGCGTGTGACAATATCACAAATTTTCAATTTTTCTGCCATGGGTGTGGTGTGTGAGGACGTCACAGCAGACGCCTGAAGACAATGGACTCGAATCTCCTAAAAATCCCCTCAGTGTGGAAGAGAATCTGTAGCCTGACAGACAGGAAAGACAGGACGTGTAGTGTGTGTCACGTTCCCCGACATTATTACTGACCATGAGAGACAGACTAATTATTTTTATCAAGTTCCAGGCTTTACCAGATAATCCATTGTTCTGTGCTGTCTGTACGGATCATAGTTTTACTAATGTTACGGATGATTTGAGAAAAGAAACTGAACTGACTTAAAGACTACTGTCCACATCTGGCCTCACACACACAGCACACACACACACACACAGCACATTCAGGATTCTTGTGCTGGGTTCATGTGACTATTTCCTGGAAATTGAAGGTGGTGTGTTTCTGTTCTGCTGAAACCGTGTTCTCCTGACGACTCGGTGTGGAGTTGCTGTGCCGTGTGAGGCAGGAAAACTGTTTCAGAACTTCAGTTTCACTTTCTGTTTTGTCTCCTCCCCTATTACTGTGTGCTGAAGAGAGAAACCCAGTCTTCTGATCCTCTCTGATCTTCTCTCATCGTTCCTAACTAATTGTGTGTGTGTGTGTGTGTGTAACCCCTCGATCTGCGAAGAATACAACACACAGTCAGAGGTGTGAATGCAGAAATATTGTTAATGTGCGTCTCTGCTTTGTTAAACACTGTGTAAAGCAAAGACTTTTTTGGTTCACGGTCTGTGTGTGTGTGTGTGTGTGTGTGTGTGTGTGTGTGTGTGTGTGTGTGTTTTTAAATTTAATCTGTCTGAATCTGTATAAAAGTTAGGAAATTTCTTTCTTTCTTTCAAAGAGTCCTCTTTTAGAACATATGATCATGTCATTGGAAAAACCTCAACACCTGCAAAGGCGGATGTTGTGCTAACTGTGTTAAGAGTTTAGGAAACTTGTTAAATGTATTGAAAAAACTGTCACAGCGATTGTAAAATCATGATCCTTGCTCCTTGTACTCTTTCATATGTTTTATATTCTTAAGGATATACATTAATGTACGTGTTAGTGTGTTTCTGGGAACGATGCTCCATTGGTGGCCGCCTGTAACTGAATGAATAGGGACTTAATGAGGCTGTTTACTGTGATATCTAGACACGCCTTTCTGGGATCAGGATAAGGGGGGGCCCATGGTAAGTGTGCGATTAGTCCACGTTGTGCGGCTGGGAACTGACAGGCGTTCACTGTAAGAACTCTAAGAACGACATGTATAATCTCTAATGTAAAGACTTTATTAAAGAATAGAAAACAAGCAAAAGAATAGTTTAAGCGTTTACAGGTCATCCTCTGCCAGGAGACTCACTGCTGATCATCTCGTGTTCTGATTAAACTTGTTTGCTTTACAGCTTCTACAGCCATCAGGGGGTTAACATCACCAGCCGAAGGAACCGAAAACTCCCGCTCTTCTCGCAGGATGTTTATATTAAAGGTAAGTTGGGATTATTACATGTTTATCTATAAACTATGCACATTTCACTGTAAGAATGTGAGAAAGTTTCACCGTTAATCTTGTTTAGAAATGAAGATGCAGCCGATTGAATGAGTGTGAAAAGGAGCCTGGCAGCTGAAATTAAAGAGGTTTAACATTTTTAGTAAAATATGCGGTTTTCTGTTACTCCATATGAGTATTAAATGTGATGTAAAGAGCAGGTGCAGGTCTACGTCTGGAGCAGTTTAGCAATTAAAACATCTTTTATCATCATGTCATGACTCTAATCTTCCTCACGGGCCACATTGTCGAAGTGCGACTCGGCGGTCCTGAGGATCTGCTGCACGGCGTTGAGGAGCATGATGTCGGTGTGCAGCTCCAGCTCCAGCTCTTTACTGTAGTTCTTCACTGGAACCACGGAGGAGAGAGAAACGCCCAGACATCCACTCACCTCCTGAACCTAAACACACACACACACATTTAACAAATCTAGGTAAAGAGAACTGTTCATTTTTATTTCCAGAATCAAAGCCTGCATGTTTCCTGAGGCTGAGCAGAGGAAGCTCACCGTCTTGTAGATGTAGTGACTCCGATAGACGTGTTTCATATCCTCTCCTGCCAAAGGACACGCTTCATCCACCTTAGTAAGCAGAACCATCTGTGGGATTCCTGTAGCACACACACACACACACACACACACACACACAGTGTTAAACAGTGAGAGGAGCGGTGTGGATGTGATGAAGCAGTTCAACTCCCCAGTCCTGATTATTTTCATATAACATCCAGTTCCCAAGTGTTTTACTCTCCTTACACCCACATGAGATTACACTTCTCTTTATTAAAGAGCATATTGTACTTTTTTTTCTCTCTATAGTTACGTTTAAAGTTTGTGAAATGAGTGAGTTCTTCTTCTCGCTGATGTTAGAGCAGCTAATGACGCCTCACACCCTCACCACCCTCTCCTTAATCTCTCTGTTTAAGTTAAAAAGATGAAAAAATGCAGAGTGTGTGTGTGTGTGTGTGTGTGTGTGTGTGTGTGTGTTACCCATGTGGTTGGCTTTTCTGCGGAAAGCAGTCAGTTTCTCGATCATCGTATCAGACAGCAGTTTGATCTTGCAGGCGTCCATCACATACACCACAGCGTGGATCTTCTCCTGCATACTGGGAGCTTTACTGAAATAAGGAGAGTTTGACTGGAGAGGAACTGACGGGTTAAACTGGAGAGAGACAGAGAGAGACAGAGAGAGACAGAGAGAGAGATAGGGGTCAGGAGAGTGAGGTTCTAGGGATTTGATACATTAACCCAGTGGATTACTGCGGAGGGGCGCGCACTTCTGAAGACCAGAGACTCTGCCTTCCAAGCGGGGGACAAGGCGGCCCTAAGAACAGCAAGGGCCAAACTGTCCCGGGCCATCAGAGAAGCGAAGCGCGCACACGCTGACCCAGAGAATCCACAACCACTTCAGGGACAGCGGTGACACACGGCGCATGTGGCAGGGCATACAAGCCATCACCAACTACAGGACTTCATCACCTGCCTGTGACAGTGACGGCTCCATTCCGAATGCGCTGAACAGCTTCTACTGTACGCACGGTTCGACATGCAGAACGACGTGGCAGCGAGGAAGACCATCCCTCCTCCGAACGACCAGGTGCTGTGTCTCACCACGGCTGATGTGAGGAAAACTCTACGCAGAGTCAACCCACGTAAAGCTGCTGGACCTGACAACATCCCAGGCAGAGTGCTCAGAGAATGTCACCGACATCTTCAACATCTCTCTGAGCAGCACCATCGTCCCCGTGCTGAAGAAGTCTTCTGTGTCCTGTCTCAATGACTACCGCCCTGTTGCACTCACACCCATCATCATGAAGTGCTTCGAGCGGCTCATCATGAGACACATCAAGACCTGGCTGCCCCCCTCACTGGACCCACTGCAGTTTGCGTACTGCCCTAACCGCTCAACGAATGACGCAATCTCCACCACACTACACTTGGCACTGACACGTTTGGACAAGAAAGACACGTACAGTACAGACCAAAAGTTTGAACACACCTTCTCATTCAAAGAGGTTGAATTTGTATTATGGCAAGAAAAAAGCAGCTAAATAAAGAAAAACGAGCGGCCATCATTACTTTAAGACATGAAGGTCAGTCAGTCCGAAAAATTGGGAAAAGTGTCCCCAAGTGCAGTCACAAAAATCATGAAGCGCTACAAAGAAACCGGCTGACATGCGGACCGGCGCAGGAAAGGAAGACCGAGAGTCGCCTCTGCTGCGGAGGATAAGTTCATCCGAGTCACCGGCCTCAGAAATCGCAGGTTAACAGCAGCTCAGATCAGAGAGCAGGTCAATGCCACACAGAGTTCTAGCAGCAGACACATCTCTAGAACAACTGTTAAGAGGAGACTGTGTGAATCAGGCCTTCATGCTAGAATATCTGCTAGGAAACCACTGCTAAGGACAGGCAACAAGCAGAAGAGACGCGTTTGGGCTAAAGAACACAAGAAAGAAAACTCGCTGAATGAGAAGGGGTGTCCAAACTTTTGCTCTGTACAGTATGTTCGAATGCTGTACATAGATTTCAGCTCAGCATTCAACATTATCATCCCCCAACACCTGATCAGGAAGCTGAGCCTGTTGGGCCTGAACACCTCCCTCTGTAACTGGATCCTGGACTTTCTGGATCAGTACGGATCAGGAACTGCACCTCCAGCACCACCACACTCAGTACTGGGGCCCCACAAGGCTGTGTGCTCAGTCCCCTGCTGTTCACACTGCTGACTCACGACTGTGTAGCGACACAGTTCGAATCACAGCATCAAGTTTGCTGATGACACGACCGTGGTGGGTCTCATCAGCAAGAACGACGAGTCAGCGTACAGAGAGGAAGTGCAGAGGCTAACGGACTGGTGTAAAGACAACAACCTGGCTCTGAATGTTGACAAGACAAAGGAGATGGTTGTTGCCTTTAGGAGGACACGAAAGCAACCACTCTCCGCTGAGCATCAACGGCTCCTAGGTGGAGATCGTCGAAAGCACCAAATTCCTGGGTGTCCACCTGGAGTCTGGACCACCTTCTATAGAGGAACTATCGAGAGCATCCTGAGCGGCTGCATCACTGTCTGGTTTGGAAACTGCGCCACATCAGACCGCAAGACCCACAGCGAGTAGTGAGGATAGCAGAGAAGATCACACACATTATCACTCAGCTTAACTCAACTACCTCAAAACATTGAGACTGGACTGACTAATCAACACAAGCGCAGACACACTGATCTACACCACCAGACTATTGTACACACCAACCTGTAAATGCTCTTCTGCATTTACAATATTCATTATTGGATTACATTTTTGTACTTTTTTTTTTGCACTAACTTTGTAGATTCTTGCTGCTACGTTAAGGAACGTTTACTGTTTCTCCACCACCTCAACTCACCACCTCAACACCACAGAGTATTATGTTATGTTATGTCGTGTTTGTCGCACTGGCACTTTGTTGCTCTTGTTTACATTTTCACGTGCACTTTATGTTGTCTGTTGTCTGTATTTATATATATATATATATATATATATATATATATTTTAAAAACCCGTAGATAGTCTCCCTCTCTGTGTTGGCTAGTTAGTTTTTGTTAATTTATGTTGTAAACTTATGTTGTCAGGACAATCTGTCTTGTCTTGCCTAGCCAGCTAACTAGGTCTCTTAGTTAGCTAGTTTTGTTTTTCTGTTAACTTATGTTGTAAATTGATGTTGCATGTAGCACCTCGGTCCTGGAGGATCATTGTTTTGTTTCACTGTGTACTGAATATAAATGGTTGAAGTGACAATAAAGCCTACTTGAACTTGAACTTGATTAACACTGAGTAGAGAATAAACAGGGTCACATGACTCAGCTCTACCTGGTATCTGTCCTGGATGTGACCCTTTAGAATGCTGGTGAAGTCGTCGATGTCCATTCCAGCGTTAGCTCCGTCCTCCAGCCCCATAGAGTCACACAGTGTGATGGGCAAGAACTTATCACCCGCCTTAATGGAGTACACACGGAACTACACACACACAGATACACACAAACAAACACACACTTCACCATCATCCCATATATTTATACACATATCTTGAAACCAATTCACAGGTTTATATAGTGTCTAGCCAAAAAGGTCACACACTCTAATATTTCAGCGCCTTTTGTGTTGATCACAGCCATGGCATTGTGTCAACAAGCTTATAGATAGTTAGCTTGCACACTGTATATCTTACATATAGTAAGTATACACACAGGATAATGTGAAAACTGACCAGAACCACATCAAAACATTTATTTAAGTCCAGAGTCATATTACTTTCTCCAGAATTTTGTATTGATGATGGGAGATTCGGACAGCTGTGTAAAGTCTTCTCCAGCTCGTCCCAAAGATTCTCACTGATGTTAAGGTCTGGACTCTGTGGTGGCCAATCCATGTGTAATAATGATGTCTCATGCTCCCAGAAGCACTCTTTCACAATTTGATGAATCCTTGCATCATGAAAAACATCATAGATGTGATAACCTGGTCATTCAGTCCAATCATTATACTCCTAGTAAACTGAAGCCTTTTTCCAATTAGCCTCACTGAGAAGTGGTTTTCTTATGGACGCACAGCTGTTTAATCCCAATCCCTCTAGTTCCCTTCACAAGGCTTTACACAGCGGTCCGCATGGAATTTATTTTTTACGATTTGATATTACTTATGTGATCATTGCTTAAGTGTTTTTAGTACTGAGAATGAGTTTTAAGCTCATTTAGGATGTTTTTCTAAACACATTTCTTCCTGGAATGTGATGATGGTTCACCATTATCCCTCAGGTGTTAATACTGCATTCTATAGTTCTTAACCCAATTTCATCAATCTCCTTACTCATTTTCTTTGCTTGATGCAGGATAAGAATGTGACTCTTCTGAAACAGAGAGATATCTTTGACACGAGTACAGGATGTGGCTTCTGACATGATTGAGAAATGAGAAGCTCCTCCTACATCAGTTAGGGAACCTGAACTATACTAAACTGAACCATATTAATCACGGCAGTAATTATCCAGTTGAAGCCTCTTAACCATTTTTTAGTTAAATCCAGATGGTGACCTTTTGTCAAGGCAGTGTATTAACCCTCTCGCCTTAATACCAGCATGTTTAACACACTGAGGTACCTGTGTGGTGAGGCTGGTGCCAGCGATGCCCGTGTTGGCTCTGCAGCTCACGTGGCCCTTGAACACAGAGTTAATGGAGTTAAAGAAGCTGGATTTTCCCGCTCCGACAGCACCGACCAGCAACACACGAGCTTTCTGCACCGAGCTCACACTCGGAGTCCAGCGAGAGATTGTATCCATCAGAGTCTTCCTCTTCCTAAACACACACAGATGATAAAGTTAAACTTTTACTGTAAAATACCCTTTCTGTTTGTACTGAAATATCTCTGATGTGTTTAGTAATTGTGAGCAGAACTTCTTCTTTTTCTTCTCCAGTAGGTTGCATCACTGCCAGCTGTAGGTCTCTTTTTATCTCATCTTCCCGGCTTCTTAAAGCTTATTTTCCAGTCCAGCCTTCCTTAAAAACATCTAATGATTCCTTGCCTGATCTTGTCTTGTCTTGTTTTGTGTCTTGAACTTGTCATCTGCTTTATCAGCACTTCCACACACTCTATCTTCTAGAAACGTTTCCTCTCAGTTCTGCTCTGTGTCTTCAGTTGGAGTTCTGTAGGTTGTATCACCACTACGTGTAGATCTCATGCTCCTCATCTTCCCTGAACTTTAAAGATCACTTTCTAATCCAGTCCTCCTTAAAATGCTTCCCTCGCATTAACATTGCCTTCTCTTCTTCTTGGTTCTTGGAGCTGTGCCACCATATCTAGCCTCTCCTGCATATGTTTCCTGCATGAGAGCAGTACCTGTACATGCTCGACAGTCTCACTTTCCTGCCATTTCTCACTGAGTCCTGTTGGGTGTTTAACTACTATAAACAGGGTGCCATTAAGGTCGCTGTGTCCAAGTCTTAGACTGATTTTTCCTCTGCTGTATCACATCTACTTTGTCCTGTATTAAATGCAAATGTCTTGCTTTTAGTTTATTATCTGACGTCTGTTGTTACCCACACTATTCCTTTCCCCTCTGACTTTGATCATTTGTTATTTTCCTCAACACTCAGTTTTTTAGTTGCTTCTTTTGCCAGCCCATCTGCTCTGTCATTTTTCCACATACCCTAAAGTATTTCTGTTATATTGTACCTCCCCAAAGCTAATGACATCACTTTCTTTGTTCTAGTCCAACAGAACCATGCTCTTTATGGTGGACACCAAAGGTGAAGCTTGTGGAAGAATACCCAGACTATCTTATATCTTATATCTTGAATAATTCTGGGAAGGATTTATACTGTGTTTAATTTAACTTACCCCTCGCTCCACTCCATGTTCCTCCACTGTTTCTCTATGAGTGGTCCCAACCCTGCAGAGAAACCAACGCTCATGTTAGTGGTTTCATTGGAGCCATCTCTTCTTACCATAACACTGTAACCAAAATAAATCTCACCCTCCACGCGGTACACCTCACACTCGCTCAGCTGGAGGTCGTTGCCGTGCATCTCCACTGGGTTAAAATTATATCTGCCTGTATTGCTGTACACGGTGGCGGCGTTATTGTGCAGAAAAAGCAAGGAGAGGAAATTGGGCCCAGTGTTTCCATCAGTGAAGGCGTACTGGCCATTGATGCTGGCCACATGCAGAATTTTATCAGCTCTATGCTCATTAAGGCTGAACAGGAAGGCTTTGTCATCTATAATGTTCTGACCCGTCTGAGCGTAATCTTTACTGGTGTACGCTCCAAAGACGTATCCCGAGTTATTATACGCTACAGTAACAGTGGGACCCTGGCGATCACACTTCCTGTGGAAGGCGTCAGCGGTGAAGCCGTGCACACTGGCCTTGAACAGCAGACGAAGTTTAACATGACTGAGTAGAGAACACAGCTTCTGCTCCTGCTGCTTTGACAGACGAGATGTAATCACACTCATCATGGAGATCTGTAACAGAACAGAGCAGAACAGAAAAATGCTCACATATGATCAAGAGGAAAAACCCTCCACTGACTTAATTGGTCAATAATGCTGCAATAATGCTCCTGTAATTCAACTGAACTTCAGAATATAGAATATTTATGACCCCCCTGCTGGTACCCTTAAAATTACTGGTGTGGAGAGAGAGAGAGAGAGAGAGAGAGAGAGAGAGAGTAACACTGAGCACAAGAATAAAAAGCAATGAAGGTGAGACAAACAAACACAATATTCCATAATTACTACACACCTGACCTTCCTGTGTCCAGAGCCGATAAGTGAAGATCAGAGAAGATCCTGAAAAGAAGACCAGGCAGTAACGGAGGTTGAGACAAAACAGAAAGTGAAACAAAAGTTCTGAAGCAGATGTTCTACCTCATACCATACAGCAGCTCCAAGCTCAGTCCTTAGGAGAGCACACCAGCTCAGGGGATTTCAGCAGAACGGAAACACATCACTTTCATGTCTCATGAAATAACGATGTGACCACAATAATTCATCAGGGGACTTTAGCAGAACAGAAACACACCACTTTCACTTTCCATCACCAGCTAACTGAAAAAATAAAAACCACAAAGAGACGAGCAGAACAATCCTCAAACTCAAAATCCTAAATCAACAAATTATAGGATCATCAAGAACTTCAAGGAAAGAGGTTCAATTCTTGTTAAGAAGGCTTCAGGGCATCCAAGAAAGCCCAGCAAGAGCCAGGATCGTCTCCTAAAGAGGATTCAGCTGCGGGATCGGAGTGCCACCAGTGCAGAGCTGCTCAGGAATGGCAGCAGGCAGGTGTGAGTGCATCTGCACGCACAGTGAGATGAAGAGTTTTGGAAGATGGCCTGGTGTCAAGAAGGGCAGCAAAGAAGCCACTTCTCTCCAAAAAAAACATCAGGGACAGATTGATCTTCTGCAATAAGTATGGTGAATGGACTGCAGAGGACTGGGGCAAAGTCATATTCTCGGATGAAGCCTCTTTCCGATTGTTTGGGGCATCTGAAAAAAGGCTTGTCCGGAGAAGAAAAGGTGAGCGCTACCATCAGTCCTGTGTCATGCCAACAGTAAAGCATCCTGAGACCATTCATGTGTGGGGTTGCTTCTCATCCAAGGGAGTGGGCTCACTCACAATTTTGCCCAAAAACACAGCCATGAATAAAGAATGGTACCAAAACACCCTCCAACAGCAACTTCTTCCAACAATCCAACAACAGTTTGGTGAAGAACAATGCATTTTCCAGCACGATGGAGCACCGTGCCATAAGGCAAAAGTGAGAACTAAGTGGCTCGGGGACCAAAACGTTGAAATTTTGCGTCCATGGCCTGGAAACTCCCCAGATCTTAATCCCATTGAGAACTTGTGGTCAATCCTCAAGAGGCGGGTGGACAAACAAAAACCCACTAATTCTGACAAACTCCAAGAAGTGATTATGAAAGAACGGGTTGCCATCAGTTAAGATTTGGCCCAGAAGTTGATTGAGAGCAGCCCAGTCGAATTGCAGAGGTCCTGAAAAAGAAGCGCCAACACTGCAAATACTGACTCTTTGCATAAATGTCATGTAATTGTCGATAAAAGCCTTTGAAACGTATGAAGTGCTTGTAATTATATTTCAGTACATCACAGAAACAACTGAAACAAAGATCTAAAAGCAGTTTAGCAGAAATATTTGTGAAAACTAATATTTGTGTCATTCTCAAAACTTTTGGCCACGACTGTAGATAAGATAGGGGTGATGTGCTCGTATCTTCTGGTTTTAGTGAGGACTCTCGCTGCTGCATTCTGTACTAACTGAAGCTTGTTTATACACCTAGTTGAACAACCAGACAGTAAGGCGTTACAATAGTCCAACCTAGAGGTGATAAAATCATGAACTAGTTTTTCTGCATCATTTAGTGACAATATGTTTCTTATCTTGGCAATATTTCTGAGGTGAAAGAAAGCTATCCTGGTGATATTGTCTACATGAGCTTCAAATGAAAGGCTGGAATCTTTAATCACACCGAGGTCTTTTACTGTTGCATTTGATTGAACAGAAAGGCCATCTAAAGTTACAGTGTAATCAGAAAGCTTACTTCTAGCTGCTTGTGGTCCTATGACTAGAACTTCTGTCTTATAAGGATTAAGCAGAAGTTAGTTAATTAACAGCTAGTCTCTTATGTCCTTCACACATTGCTCAACTTTAGTAAACTGGTTTCTCTCATCTGGTTTTGCTGAGACGTATAACTGTAAGTCATCAGCATAACAATGAAAACTAATACCATGTTTACGAATTATGTTGCCCAGAGGAAGCATGTAAAGAGAAAAAAGCAGTGGGCCTAAAACTGAACCCTGTGGAACACCAAACTCCACTTGAGAACATGAGGAATAGTCACAATTTAAAAAGGGATCTGAGCCACAAGAGGGCAGTTTCCTTAAGTACTGCTACATTTTCTAATCTGTGAAGGAGAATACTATGATCAATGGTGTCAAAAGCTGCACTAAGGTCCAGTAACACAAGTATAGTGACGCAACCCTGATCAGAGGCCAATAGGAGGTTGTTTACTACTTTAACAAGTGCTGTCTCTGTGCTGTGATGAGGCCTAAATCCTGACTGATACAGTTCATTTATGCCATTCCTATGTAGATATGAACATAGCTGCTCCGCTACTGTCTTTTCCAGAATCTTAGAGATAAAGGGGAGGGGTTTGAAATCGGCCTGTAATTGGACAGTTGACAAGGGTCGGTCAGATTTCTTAATTATCGGTTTAATAACTGCTAATTTAAAAGATTTTGGAACATATTTGGTACAGGATCTATTATACAGGTTGATGAATTTGCAGAAGAGATGAGTAAAATTAGTTAATTCTCTTCCAGGGACGTAACATATTCTACATCTGCATCAATTACATTGTCTGGTTTTTTACAGTCTGGAGATTTTTACAGTGGTTTTATTTCTAGTTAAATTGGCTACAGTATTAAATAAAAATCTAGGATTATTTTTGTTATTTTCTATAAGAGTGGAGAGATACGTTGATCTAGCATCACTGAGAGCTTTTCTATACTTCAGGATGCTCTCCTTCCAAGCTAATTGAAATACTAACAATTTAGTTTGACGCCATTTACGTTCTAATTTCCAAGTGGTCTGTTTTAAACTGCGCGTGTGGTCATTATACCAGGGAGCGAGTTTCTTATCTCTAATAATTTTCCTTTTAATTGGAGCTACATTATCTATGGTAGATCGGAATGTTGACTCTAAATATTCAGTCGCCTGATCGAGTTCTATGGAGTCAGATGGCGAGCCAATCAAAGTTGGTAAGTCTGGGAGATTATTGATAAAGCTCTGTGTGGTATTTGATGTGAATGTACTTTTAATGTGGTAGTGCGGTGCTGTGTGTACATTATTACTATTGTAACAGGCGGTTGCCTAGTTACGAGCTCCTGGCCAGCGGGGGCGCTGTGGGAGCTTTTTACATTAAATCAATAAAAGAAGAAGAAAGGCTGGGCTAGGTAACAGCAGCCATTACCCAGCCGAAGCCAAAGCCGAAGCTAAAATGTAAGTACGCATGTAAGTACTGATGGTTGATGTGTATTTATGTGAAGCCCGCCGAGACATTTTGATTCTGTGTTTCAAATGAAGAAGTAATGTGTCTGAGCTAAGTTTTAAGCTAAGAGAAGAAGAGTTTAACTTGTTGTGTCCGCTGCACCTTGATAAACTTACCTCCGGGCCCGATCGACCGGGAGAGACAAACAGACACACACACACACACACACGCAGGCATGATGTCTGAAGATCTCTGTTTATTCTCAGCAAAGAGAGCACATTTAAACGGTGCTACGTCCTGAAGATCAACAGAACCAGTCATTCACATGTCAGTGATAGAGAGACCCGGAGACAGACAGGAGAGAGGAAATACATTTACATTCTCCTGATTAAACTAAAGGATTCTAGCGGACAAGAGCCGTCTGGATGTAAACTCGTCCGGGTACAGGATATAGAAGGTGTTACCACAGTGAGGGGTCTGTTCTCAGCGCACAGGAATCTGAACTGATTAGATTACAATGTCTTACAATTTTATAAAACCTTACATTCTGCTAATGGCAAGTTCTTATTTTCAATAATAGTAGCGTGTTTGTTACACTATGACACACTTTAATTTAGACAAGATAGTGATCTGAGATAACTTCAGATATGGAATTGTGGTTATATTTCTTACACTTAATCTGAAGGATAATATTAAATCTAAAGTGTGACCTGCTTTATGAGTGGGTCCTACTACACACTGATTTACTCCTACTGAGTCCAGTATGGACAAGAATGCTGTTCTCAGAGGGTCTTCTGGATTCTCAAAATGAATATTAAAGTCTCCAGCAATTAACGCTTTGTCTACAGAGACGACAAGGTTTGAGAGGAAATCTGCAAATTCACAGAGAAACTCCGAGTACGGCCCTGGGGGTCTGTAAATGATGATTAGTGGGATTCCTCATAAGTAGACTTCATATTTGTAGCTACACTTTTTATATTACTATAGAGAGCTTCAAATGCATTAAATTTGAGTCTGTGTTTTTGTACAATAGACAGATTATCATTGTAAATAACCGCGACGCATCCTCCTCTACCTCTACCTGAGTGACGACTCTCTGCAGTTAGCAGACGGTTGGTTTAGCCTGTCTGTCTGCTCCCTGGCCTGGGCTCTAGGTAGCCACTGATTAACTAGGCCTCTTCTAAGACTATGCGCTATACTACAAGAAATTAGAGCAGCACCTTCCCGAGTGGGATGGACACCCTTCCGCCCTAACAGGCCAACTTTGCCCTCAAAGATCTTTCAGTTGTTTATAATTATTTTTAAAGCACCATCTAGGGCCTCCGAGTGTTAAAAAGGGTTAAAAGCGCTCGCCCTATCATCCGGAGATCGCCAGTTCGAATCCCGGGTGGTGCTGTAACCTCTCGCAGCCGGAGGTCTAGAGAGAGCTAATTGGCCGAGCTCTCTCAGAGGGGAGGGATGAGAGGTACATAGTGCTCCCACATTAATCACGGCTCTACAGCCAATCAGGGGCGTCTGTGAGCTCGCGCAACGGAGGGAGTGGATACCTCCGAGTGTGTTACGCCGCCCCCAACGGTGCGCGAGCAAGCAGTTCAAAAAGATGCGGTCGGCTGGCGTTACGTGGTTCGGAGGAAGCACGTGATAGTCTTCGGCCCTCCCGGCTGAGTGGTAGTAGTAGCCTTAATGTGGGAGCCCCCTAGTGACTGGGAGGAATTGGTCACGACTAAATTAGGGAGAAAATCGGGGAAAAATCCCCCCCCCCCCCAAAAAAAGCACCATCTGGACATCCAGCAGTTCAACGACCATAACCTGCTGTAAGCTATGCCACATTGCATTGGGATGGGGCCAGAGCATACTACTTCATCAGACATTGCCTTTGCTAATAAATGGAAAAAGTCCAGTAGTATTATAATGTAAAACTAGTTATTATTATTATTTTGTATAAATGGAAAAAGCAATCATTTAAATGCTGATGCAAACAAATGTTTAGCGATGTTCCTTGCTAATTCTTCTGATAAAACAGTCTTTCTGTTCAAGTGTGTGTGCACGCACATTACGCGCACACACACTCACACACACAGCGCCTGCTCGCATAAACAAAAACACGTATCTGTCAGGACTTATTTTAATTTTTTTTAAAGGTAAAGTGCAGGTTAATTTGTTTTATTTGTACCTTATAATTTGTTTTAATTCCTTTTAGGTTGTTTTTTTTTTGTGGGGGGGGGGGCTGTGGAACAAATAATTTGAGTTTCCATTATTTCTTATGGGGAAATTTGATTTAGTTTACAAGTGTTTTGGAATACGAGCCAACTTCCTGAACGAATTATGCTCGTAATCCAAGGTTCCACTGTTCCGCTTAACTCCTTCTAAGCCAGAAATGATCCATTGGACGTTAATGGGTCTCTTGAAGGAATGTGATGTCTGCATCAAGTTGCTTTAAATGTGCAAATATCTTTTTACGTTTCACTGGATGGTTAAGTGGCTTAACATTCCTGAATGGCCTCCAACCCTTTGGAAGTATTGATGACAGTCATCTTAGGGGGAAGTAATTGTATATATGAAGTCCATAAGAGCAACACGACAGCAGGTGAAAATTAACATGGACATCTGGCAGAATAAGTCTGGTAAGCAAACAAAACTGATAAACCCCCCTTATCAACTATAAGAACATGGTGAACATAATACCCTTTGAAAACAAGTCCCCACATTAAGTGTTTATGTTGGTAGCTTGAGAAAGCCAACATCTCAGGCTCCCTCCAAACCCGTCGTACTAAAGTAACTCAAATAATGCATTATTGTCAGGGTTAACCTCTAGAGGGTGCCTTGCGCCCAAAGACTTTTTGACTGTTGAACTTCATTTCCCAGAGTGCACCTCAGTCAGGTGATGGGACCTCTTACTGGAACCGAGGTTGCTAATCAGTCTGGCTATAAGTAGCAATGTTTGAGTTGGATTTTGTCTTGCATCAGTTTGGTTACTGTTGAAATGCTGTTCTGTTTGTATTGGTTCTGTTTGTATCTATTCTGTTCTGTTTTGTTTTCTGATCTCCTGCTATTTTCTGTTCTCTTTTTTTGCCGTAGCTTCTTGTATTATTCATTCATAATTAGTTTGTTTGTTTGCTTTTCTAAGTCTCAACCTCTGCACTTATGCCACATCTACAACCATACAAACGTGACAATTATGATGGATAATGAGGGGATAATGTTCTTCTTGATATACCTCATCGCTTCGTCTGCATTTGTGAATATCTTTTCTCTTCCATAAACGGGCTAGATATAGGATGCAAAAGCGGGCACACTGACGATTGCGCAATAATTTCCTAACCGCCATGATCGCAGCTCTGGCCTTAGGCGGGCTCGCTTTATAAGTCGGGAAGATGGCAACTGATCCTCTGTTGAATCTCAGCGGAGACCGAGTGCCCACAAGGCTCAACACCTCGATACAGTCTTGGTAATAGTGAAGTATACCCATGACGACACATGGTTTTCCATCCGATCTTCTTGGAGCCTGAATTCTATGCGAGTAGTTAAGTCAAGTCAAATCAATTTTATTTATATAGCGCTTTTAACAATTGACATTGTCGCAAAGCAGCTTTACACAATAAAAAGAAGTAAGTTTGTATGCAATGTGTATGAATCAAAATGATGATCCCTGATGAGCAAGCCGAGGGCGACGGTGGCAAGGAAAAACTCCCTGAGATGGTAATAGGAAGAAACCTTGAGAGGAACCAGACTCAACAGGGAACCCATCCTCATCTGGGTGATAACGGATAGCAGGGATTGATCAGCATAATAATGTGTACTGGAAGTTCAGTGTAACAGGAGATGTGTTAAAATTAAAATTAAAAGGAGTCCAGTTTGTTCTTGGAGGCTCAGGTAGACTGTAGCAGATTCCAATCCTGAGCTATCGAACAACTGAAGTCACGGGATGAGGTATCAATCGATGATAGGACAGTCTTCATGGAAACCATCCCCAGCCACCATACGAATCCAGGCAGACCACACGGGGCATCCCGTGTGGTCTAGCCCCTTCCCTCGCCTCGTTTTACACAGTAACACTCCTCCTCCCTCTCCCCACCTCGCTTTTTCACAACAGTTTCACAACAAACACACACACGCACGCACACACACACACACACACACAACGGAAACACCGTTTTAACAGGAAAAAAAGAAATCTCTCAGAGACTGACATGAGCGTATATTAACAGACACACTTTTTAAGTTTTACAACAAGCGCATAAACACAGCGGAAACACCGGTTTAACGGAAAAAAAGCGAGACTGGCACGAGCGCATACTAAAGGAATCACTTAAGTTTCACAACAAATGGACACACACACAAACACGGAAACACCGTTTTAACAGGAAAAAAAAATGAAATCTCTCTGACCAGGCGTGAGCGCATACTAAGGGAATCATTGCAGTAAAGTAAAAAAAACAAAAAACAAATGAACCAGCACCTTACCTTTGAAAAGAATCGCGACAGAGCAGAGTTTCTGTGTCTTTGGTAAGCCGGGAGGGGTGAAAAGGGGAGAGAGAGTCTGTGCGTGTGTGTGTTTCAGTGTCAAATTGCGCACGCACGAGCAGAGTTTCTGTGTTTGCGAAGCCGTGGGGGGAAGGTGGGAGGAGGAAGGGGGGAGGGGAGGGGGGGAAGGTGAGAGAGTGACGCTCGGTGTCAAAATAAGAGTCGCATGTGTGAAGCATGATACTCGGCGCTCGTAAACTAAATACTTGCTCGGTTTCCGAATAAAAAAATATTTAAAATCTTTGCTCGGTTTGCGGAACACTCGTAAACCATGTTACTCGCAATCCGAGGTTCCACTGTATCTTAAAATCGATGTGAAATTTCACAGGGAGCCAATGCAGTGTAGATAAGATAGGGGTGATGTGCTCGTATTATCTGGTTTTAGTGAGGACTCTCGCTGCTGCATTCTGTACTAACTGAAGCTTGTTTATACACCTAGTTGAACAACCAGACAGTAAGGCGTTACAATAGTCCAACCTAGACGTGATAAAAGCATGAACTAGTTTTTCTGCATCATTTAGTGACAATATGTTTCTTATCTTGGCAATATTTCTAAGGTGAAAGAAAGCTATCCTGGTGATATTATCTACATGAGCTTCAAACGAAAGGCTGGAATCTATAATCACACCGAGGTCTTTTACTGTTGCATTTGATGGAACAGAAAGGCCATCTAAAGTTACAGTGTGATCAGAAAGCTTACTTCTAGCTACTTGTGGTCCTATGACCAGAACTTCTGTCTTATCAGGATTAAGCAGAAGAAAATTAGTTAACATCCAATCTCTTATGTCCTGCACACACTGCTCGATTTTAGCAAACTGGTAGTTCACAAGCAAATCCATTTACATTTGCAATGTTTCTCTCAGCAGCCCCGTAACTATCACACTAGAGCTTGATCCATCCATCTCAGCTATCCTGATTTCTTTTCCTTCCCTCCATGTCTTCGCATTTCCCTCATATCTCGGCCATCACTGTTTTCAAACCAGTTACCACAGACTGTTGTCACCTCATTTGACCATGTTGATAGGCCGCCTTCCACCTCCTGTATCGCCTTTCTTCATTTGTTTTATCTTGGAGAGAAATGCAGCCACATTTTTATAATTTCCTTCATAACTGCTTGTATCATGTTATTAAGAGAGCCGAAATCATTGGCCAGTGCATTTTTTAGTTTAGCCTTGATTATTGCTCAGATGTCTCCTTTTAATGAGTGAAGACTCTCTGATTTCAAGGCCTCAGTATTCATTTTCTCTGGGCTCTGAGGGGATGGTGTTGTTCGAGATCTCGTGTGTTGGGGCTTTTACTTGATCGATCCCCGATCGATCTCTTACTCTTACAGTGGAGCACGAAGACAAGGCTACGTTGGGCCTAGTGTTGGATGATGCATCGTACTTAAATTTATGTAGCTTTTTGGCCATTGATATCATTTTCTTCCTTATTTCAGAAGGAAAATCTGAGCAGATTTTATATGTTTTGTAAAGTAAAGCACATATTTATTTAAAAACAAACAAGAGTTTTGCGAGACACACAGACACATCCTACTCCATTGCCATGCAAGAGAGCCCCGTCCTCAGCCGTGATGGACCCGATCTCTGACAACAACCATTGTTGTCAGAGATCGGGTCCACCACGACAGAGTGTCACCAGCAAACTTGGTGGTGGTGGAACTGATTGTACACATATGACTGCATGTCCACTTTGAGTACAGCAGCAGGCTCAGAATACAACCCTGGGGGGCTCCAGTAATTGGGGTGAGGGAGGCTAAGACATGTCTGCCCATCCTTACTGCCTGTGGTCTGCCAGTCAGGAAATTGGAGATTCTCTGACACAGAGATGGACTGAGTACCAGGTGCTCCAGCTTGGAGGCGAGTATGGAGGAAATTATAGTGTTAAATGCTGAACTGTAGTCGGCAAAGAGCATTTTACCTTAATTTCCCTTCCTAGTGTCCAGGTGAGAGAGAAATGTGTGAAGGAGGTGAGAGATGGCATCATCAGTTGAAGGGTTTGGATGGTAAGCAAACTGTAAAGAGTCAAGTGTGTCTGGAAGTGAGGAGATGATGATGAAGTCTCTGACCAGCCGCTCAAAGCACTTCATCACTGCTGAGGTCAGGGCCACAGGGCGATAATTGTTGAGGAAAGCAGAATGGGGTATCTTTCTGCTGGGAAAGAATGGGGGGTAGGAATAGGTTGAACTTTTTTGTGAACACAGGTGCTAGCTGGTCTGCACAGGCTCTGAGGACTCCATCTGGTCCTGCTGCTTTCCTGGTGTTCACTCTCCTTAAGGGTCTCCTCACGTCATGCTCGGAGATGGTGAACGCGTTTCTGGTGCTGGCATTCTATTCCTGCCTGCAGCCGATGGTGCCGCTAGCATTAACATCGCTAGCATGGTTAGCTGCAGCATAGAAGATGATCAGCTCATCTGCCAGAGACACATCAGCGCTCGTCATACCAGATGTTGTGGTTTATAATTCGTTATTGAACTTATTCACTGCCACGGGCTTCTCGAGTCACTCTGTTGGAGCTGTGACTCTAGTTTCCTGTTTAAGCCTTTGTTTATATTTTGGCATGAGGAAGATGGCGGCGTGGTCGGATTTCCCAAACAAGGGGGGTGGGCGAGATTGTGCCTTGCAGCCGTCCTGTGGTGTGGCAATGGAGCAATACTACAGTACTCTATCATATGCTTCAGTACTCTACAGTTCACATTAGTACACTACAATCCACGATAGTACTCCACAGCACACTAGAGTATGCTACAGTACACTACAATATGCTACAGTCGGCTACAGTCTGCTACTCTACCGTATGCTTCAGTACTACAGTATGCGACGGCATGGAACAGTAAAAGAAATCCTCAGCAACTAACTAAATGGCTTTACATTAACCCTAAAGTTCATGTATATGTGCATACAATAGTTTCATATCATTTTAAATGAACATTTTACGCACATGACTGGTCCATACGTTACCTGGTTAATAATGTCACTCAGCTCGCATTAGCTGTTCTCCTCCAGCAGATGTGTTAGTTGATTAGCTAGAGGTTTTTACTTTTACTTTTATACACAGCCGAGTTATTCTGCTTTAAAGTGTACACTGGTACAGGTTTATTAGAAATGAATTGAACAACAACAAAAACAATGTCATGTAAGCACTGCAGGCACGGCATAATCTCAGATATTAAGACTTTAGTAAAGTATAAGAAACAAGCAAAACAATAACAGGAGGTTATTTGATCAGGTACATCAGGCATATCCCTTACGAACAACTAGACCTACTGTAAATGTGTTTTAAACGTGTACGGGTCGTTCTGTGCCAAATCAACCGAAGTTTCCAGGAAACCTGGTGACCGTATCAGGTTCTGATGAAACTCTGATAAATTATATGTGTATCTATAAACTGTGTAAATTTATTAGCATTGCTGTTGGGGTTTTTGACTTGCGATCATGATGGCTATAGACGGCTATATATCAAAGATTTGATGTTAAATTTGGTTAATTTTGCATTTGCCTTTAGTGTCTCCCTCAAATAACAATAACACAATAGAATCTTGGCTCCAGCACTACATCACTGATCAAGGCCAAAGCCTGAAAAAAAGGATCTGCCACCGAATAAAAGTCTGACGTTCAGAAGCTCATAACTTGTTTTAGATGAATCCTAACTTAACTGTGATGCTGGATTCCTCCTGGGAACATATGAATATTGTCATTGAAATATGGGGTTTTCTGTTACGAGGTTTATTTTGACAAGTTTAAATCAGAATCTGAGGCGGTCATCTGCAAGGCCCTGGGTGATTTGATATGGAACGAGATGTACAGGAAGTGACTCATTGATTCATGTCCAAAAGCACAATTTGCTCATGTCAGCTCTATTCCACAGAGCAGTAAGTGAACACTGGCATTAATGTGACTTAAAGAGCAGCAGCAGCGTGCAGGTTTAAGTCTGGAGCAGTTTAACAACATGGCCATGATGTATTTTGGCATTTTTGTTTGTAACTCTACTCTTCTTCTTCTTCACAGGTAACATCGTCAAAATACGCGTCTGCAGTCCTGAGGATCTGCTGCACGGCGTTGAGGAGCATGATGTCGGTGTTCGGCTCGACCTCCAGCTCTTTACTGTAGTTCTTCACTGGAACCACGGAGGAGAGAGAAATGCCCAGACATCCACTCACCTCCTGAACCTAAACACACACACACACACACACACACACACATGCATTTAACAAATCTAGCTAGATAATATCAAAAATTATTTCCATACAGAATGTATTTATTTTTTATTTCCAAAACAAACAGTCGTTTCCAGACTCGCGTCAGAGGAAGCTCACCGCCTTGCGGAGGTAGTCACTCTGATAGACGTGTTTCATATCCTCTTCTGCCAAACGACACACTTCATCCACCTTAGTAAGCAGAACCATCTGTTGTATTCCTGTAGCATGCACACACACGCACACACACGCGCACACACACACACGCATGTTAAACAGTAAGAATGGCGATGTGGGTGTGATGAAGCAGTACAAACTTCCCCATCCTGATTATTTTCCTATAACAGCATGTCCCCAAGTGTTTTATTCTCCTTTCACACTCCTTACACCCATATGACACCCATTTCTCTTTATTAAAGAACATGTTGTTTTCCTTTAAAAGTTACTTAGGTAACTTTATTTAAAGGTTAAGAAATGAGTTCTTGCTGACGTTAGAGCTGCTAATCACACATCACACCCTCACTAACCTCTTTTTATTATCTCTGTTAAAGTAAATAAGACGTAAAAATGCAGTGTGTGTGTGTGTGTGTGTGTGTGTGTGTGTGTATACCCATGTGGTTGGCTTTTCTGCGGAAAGCAGCCAGTTTTTCGATCATCTTGTCAGACAGCAGGTTGATCTTGCAGGCGTCCATCACGTACACCACAGCGTGGATCTTATCCTGCATTCTGGGAGCTTCATTGAAATAAGTAGAGTCTGACTGGAGAGGAACTGACGGGTTGAACTGGAGACAAAGAGATACGGAGAAGTGTGGCTTAATTTACAGTCCCATTTGAAAAACACTGGAGACAGAAATAGAGGTTCTGAGAATTTGGGACATGGTTTCACACGGCCGTATTCTAGGTCAGATATCAGAATGGTCGAGTGTTCATGCATTAACACTAAGGGTCACATGACTCAGCTCTACCTGGTATCTGTTCTGGATGTGACCCTTTAGAATGTTGGCGAAGTCCTCGATGTCCATTCCAGCGTTAGCTCCGTCCTCCAGCCCCATAGAGTCACACAGTGTGATGGGCAAGAACTTATCACCCGCCTTAATGGAGTACTCACGGAACTACACACACGCACACACACAAGCAAATGCACACTTCATCATCATATCTATACATCATCCCATATACTTATTGCCTTGGCGAAAAAGAAAGTCACCACCTGCTTTTAACTAAGCAAATACTTAAGAGCCTTCCATAACCCTGATGCAGTGAAGAGCTTCCCATTTCTGAAACACCCATGGCAGAAGACTTGGTGTGTTTGTGTCAAAGATGTTTCAGAAGGGCCAAATTATTGTGCTGCATCAAGCAAAGAAAACAACTACGGAGATTGCTGAAACTACTAACATCGGGTTATGAACTGTAAAACGCATTATTAAACCTTAGAAGGATAGTGGTGACGCGTCTTCTTCAAGGAGGAAATAGGGTTGAAAAAAAAAACATCCTGAATGAGTGTGATTGGAGATCACTTAAACACTTAGTGAAATCAAATAAAAAATAAACACTGCAGTAGGACTCATGTCTATGATTACTGACCCTGAAGGAAATTCCAGATATGCATCAGAGACAGTAACACAAAGACTGGTTACAGATGTGATTGACCACTGAATATCCAACATACAGTCAGCATCCACAGAGGGTAAAACTGAGCAGAAGTTACTAGTGCACTGCTAAGAACAAAAAAGGTATATAAGAAGCATATAAATAAATAAAAAAGGGGGCAGGGCACTAAAAAGTGAAATTGCAGTGCAACCTTGATGAGCTATTTTATGTGTGGCAACGGTGCAAATAATACTCACTGTGCAAAGAACAGCATGAAAGTGACAATAAAACAAATTGGAGCATTGACTTTGACTTTGGAGCAAAGGAAAAAGGTCATGTGACCTGATGAGTCCAGATTGAGCCTATTACAGAGCGATGGGCGTGTCAGGTTAAGAAGCGAAGCGCATGAAGCGATGGTCATTTTCCCATCTTTCTCCCTAATTACGTCGTATCCAATTCCCACCCATCAGTTGCCCACTCCCATATTAAGGCTACTACCAGTCAGGGAGGTCCAAAGACTATACACTAAGAGCACCACGTGCCTCCCACCGCTCCCCTCTGAGAGAGCTTGGACAATCAGTTCTCTCTTGGTCCCCGGCTGCAGGAGGCTTCAGCCAAACTTGGGATTCAAATTTGCGATCTCCAGATGATGGGGGTTAACCACTGCAACAGTCGAGGGCCCAAAAACAGATCACTGAAAGTGAAGTACCTGTGTGGTGAGGCTGGTGCCAGCGATGCCCGTGTTGGCTCTGCAGCTCACGTGGCCCTTAAACACAGAGTCAATGGAGTTAAAGAAACTGGATTTTCCCGCTCCGACAGGACCGACCAGCAACACACGAGCTTTCTGCACCGAGCTCACACTCGGAGTCCAGCGCAAGATTGCATCAATCACAGACTTCCTCTTCCTACACACAAGCACACACATGCAAATGATACAGTTTAACATTTACTCTGAAACACACTCATTGTGATTGTACTGAAACGTCTCTGATGTGTTTCGTGATCTTTATGGGAATTTGATGATTGTATTTCTGCTGTAGATATGAGGAGGAGGGTGTTGGTGTGGTGATGATGATGATGACATCACAGACAGATGTTTTAACATCATGTCTTACTTATTTTTCATTTTCTAGCTACACATGCTGCATCACATACTTCACATTGTGTTGATCTGAGGAACTGTAGAAAGTAGAAACTTTTGAAGATCACAGATTAATTATGAACTTTAATATGTGAATCAATCACAATGGACTTCAGCTTTAAGATCTGGTTAGAACTCTGGCTTGGTCACTGTCATCACCTCCACAAACTAACCCTCACAGCTAATGACATCACTTCCTTTGATCTAGTCCAGAGAAACATGTTCTGCATGGTGGACACCTAAGACAAAGCTGGTGGAAGAGTACCTACACTACTTTACAGACTGAGTAATTCAGAAGAAGATTTATACAGAAGATATATAATTTATCTTACTCTACACCCCACTCCATGTTCCTCCACTGTTTCTCCATGAGTGGTCCAAACCCTGCGGAGAAACCAACATTTGTTTTATTGTGTTCCTGTGAGCCAACTCTGCCTTACTGTAATACTGTATCTGAAGTAAATCTCACCCTCCACGCGGTACACCTCACACTCGCTCAGCTGGAGGTCGTTGCCGTGCATCTCCACTGGGATAAAATTATATGTGCCTGGATTGCTGTACACGGTGGCGGTGTTATTGTGCAGAAAAAGCAAGGAGACATAATTGGGTCCAGTGTTTCCATCAATGAAGGAGCACTGGTCATTGGTGCTGACCAAACGATGAGGAGCTTTATCGACCTCACGCTCGTTAAAGCTGAACATGAAGGCTTTGTCATCTATAATGTTCTGACCCGTCTGAGCGTAATCTTTACTGGTGTACGCTCCGAAGACGTAGCCCGAGTTATTATACGCTACAGTGACAGTGGGACCCTGACGGTCACACTTCCTGTGGAAGGCGTCGGCGGTGAAGCCGTGCACGCTGGCCTTGAAAAGCAGACTGAGTTTACCTTGACTGAGTAGAGAACACAGCCTCAGCTCCTGCTCCATGGACAGACGAGATGTAATCACACTCATTATGGAGATCTGGAACAGAACAGAGCAGATCAGAATAAAGCTCACGTACGATCAAGAGGAAAAACCCTCCACTGACTTAACCACTAGATAACCTCAATAATGCTCCAGTAATTTAACTCAATTTTAGAATCAAGAAGGTTCAAATGCTGAGCACAAGAATGAAAAAGAATGAAGGTAAAACATCAAACACAGCACTCCATAATTACTACACACCTGCTAGATCTTCTTGTATCCAGAGCCGATTAGAGAAAATCGCACTGAATCTTGATGGAGGTGGAGCAAAACAGAAAGTGAAACAAATGTTCTGAAGCTGATGTTCTACTTCACTTCTCTCTACTTGCCACTTTCATGTTTCATGAAATAACGACGTGACCACAATATTTAATCCGGGGAATTCAAAACAGAAACACACCACTTTCACTTTTCATCATCAGCCAACTGAAGAAAAAAAAACACAGAGACAGACGGAACAATCATCAACCTGCTGTATGTGTCTGTGTGTGTAAAGTGTCCTTAAGGGAACAGCTGTAACAGAGCTTTACTGACTGAGCTTTGATTTCTCCTTCAGGCCAGGTGTGGACATTAGCAGTGATTCCAGTTCTTTTGATTCTAGACGTCGGACCTGAATCCGTTGCGTTGTGCTGTTTGTACTTATTGTCTATGATAAAAACAAACTACAATAGTTAGAGTCTCAGGAGTATTTATGTTGGTGAACATGTCAGTAGTAGACAGTAGATATAAGCATCTTTGTGTCCCTGTTTGCGAACAAGCTATAAGTCACAATGCTCAGTCATCCTGTCAGTATGATAGTGAGCGCTGTAATGTTTTCTGATTTAATGACAGTAATTGATAATGCACAAAGCTGCACTTTTACATTTTTTACAGACTGCACTGAAATTTGCTGACAGATGATGTCATTGTGATACAGAAAAGAAAAAGCGAAGACTTTTTTACACCAGGTGGCATGGTAGTGTAGTGGTTAGCCCTGTGGCCTTGGACCCCTATTGTCAAGAGTGCCACCTCAGGTCTGTGTGCTTGGTGTTTGCTTGTTCTCCTGATGCAGGCTGAGTTTCCTCCCTCAATTCAAATGTTATTTATATAGAGCTTTTAACAATGGTCATTTTCACATAACAATAGGAAGAAACCTTCAGAGGAACCAGGCTTAACAGGGCCCCCATCAACATTTGGGTGAAATCAGATATGGATTTTATGGAATGGATGGATGGATGGATGGATGCATGGATACTTGATTGATCCCGAAGGAAATTCCAAATATCCTCAGCCATAAAGACAGTAACATAAAAGACAGGATGTAGAATTGCACACTTATCAAGATCCTTTTAAAAATATATTGATTTGAACTTGCCTTTTGCTTTTGAACTACATGGTGCAGGTATGCATCAATGACCTGTGAACAGAAAATGTTGAACAACCTTTTTGCACTGTTAATCACCAGTAAGCTCAATTTAGGCTCACTTACTTCATCTGACAGCCACTCAGTCCCTTCAGCGTGCGAAGAGAATTGTCAAGCAATTTATATGGTCCCACAACTGCTTTAACCTGACCATGGTCCTTTGAAGCCCACAGCTTTAGAACTAAAGAAACATTAGTTTAGTTTAGAAAAATTTAGTATTTTTCAAAAATGGGTTATTAAATATAGTTAACTCAAAAGGTCCAACAGGAAACTTTAACAGCGTCAACAGGCCAACAGCAAAGTTCAACAGGGCCAACAGGCCAACAGAAAATGACCTAAATGTAAAAGTGTTTCCCAATCCTGATACCTAAAAAGGCCACAATACAGACATTTTTTAACCGGCTAGCATTTCTAGCACCAGAAAAATAAAAAAAATGGGAAACACTGGAAAGGATTAATAAGCATCAAGTTAACACAAACAGGAAGTGTTCATAGACGTGCTCAGCACTATATCTGTACCAAAGTTAATTCACATGTACATGAATTTAGAATCATGGGATGATCCAGATATTATTTAAGGAAAATATTAACATTTAAAATATTTCTAAATAGTTCATTAAAACCATATAATACAGCTAACAATGTACAATGTGAATCCTTTTATAATAATAATTATTATAACTATATAATAAATGCATCCTTTGGTTTTATCCAAGAATAATACAGAAAAAATAAGTAATGATTTATTCTAATTGTTCGATCCCTTGTTTCTAACTTGTGACCAACAGGTTAATACTGTAAGTGGGAAAACCACTGGCCAAACTTGCCAAACCACCTTATGCAAATAATGAACTGGTGGAATAGGCAAATTGGTAAAAAGTGACCAACGGGTCAGAAGTACAACTCTGAATATGACTCTTTCTTCTTCACAGCATTTCTTTGGATTTTCTGCCAGTGCAGGGCAGGTAGAGGCTTTATGGCTTCTGTCACTGCTTTTACCTCATTGAAGTCTTCAGTACTCGGTGGAGTATTTTTTGTGGCAAACACAATTACAGAAGGCCTTTTTGTTTGATGGCAGTGCATAAGGTGGGAGCCATGCTGGAACAGATACTGTCTTCAGCTGCTTGACACGGTGCAGAACTTCTTTTGTATGGTTTTAAATGTTTTATGTTGTATTTATATGTCCCAGTCATTCTGCTGATTATTTACAAGCTTCTTGAAGGCTCTGAAATATAAATAATGCCAAGGACCGCCCATCTGCACACCACTTTCCCATCTGGCGCTGATTTATCTATGGTTAAAAGGAAGCGCTGCACTCTGCTTCTTTGCAGATTATTGTGCGTTTCGTTACCTCAATATTCTCGCGTTTTTACATCGCGGACAGATTACACGGCTCTGATCTAATGCTTCCACTTTCATTATTACAGCTCTGTCTCACGTTTCAGAGACAAGTGCTGGACAAGTGCTGGACAAGTGCTGGAGCGCGCTCCTTGGTAAGCATCAGGAGGAGCTCATCACCACCAGACGGACACTCGCGGATGTCACTGCCTAGATGCAGCGCCTACAGCTCAGACCACAATCACAGATCCCTCGCGAGAGCCGCGCCTCCCAGCTCCCCCCACTTACGGAGGAGAGCCGCGAACATGTAGATCCTTCCTATCCCAGTGTTCCCTGATCTTTGAGCTTCAAGCCTCCACCTTCTTTTTGAAAAGATCCCGGGTGGCCTACGTTATCACCCTCCTCACCGGTAGGGCCTGGGAGTGGAGCACGGCTCTCTGGGACGCTCATGAACCATGTTGTGATAGTTTTAAGGCTTTTTCTGGAGAGATGAAAGAGAGGCTGGAACTAGACTGTTACGCCTGCGCCAAGGATCATGCTCCGCCTATGACTACGCTATAGTTTCGGACCTTAGCTGCCTCGAGTGGATGGAACAACAGAGCTCTAGCGGACGTCTTCCTGGAAGGATTGTCGGAGGCACTAAAGGATGAGCTAATTTTCCCTAAATTCCCTCTGATCTCCACTCATGGACCTCGATGGGAGGATCGACTAACGTCTTCACTCAAAACGACCGACCTGCAGGTCACCTCCCTCCAGGAGATCAACTTCCACCAGGAAATCCCGCCCATCTTCTCCTCCAACACAGACTAATCAGGTGGAGCCCATGCAGCTGGGCAGAACCCGCATCTCTAATGAGGAGAGACACCGCCACCGCCTGGAGAGGGCCTGCTTCTACTGCGAAGGTTCAGGTCACATGCTCAAGGACTGCCCGTTAAAAAAAGCGCCCTCTAGTCAGACTGGGAGCTCTAGAGGGCGCTACTCCCAAAAAACCTTAACTGGATTTTCCACTGGCAGTCCAAGCCCTAAATGGGAGCCCCCTGCTGGCCATCACTCACAGAACCCTTCCACTCATTCTAAGAACGTCGGGGAATCATTCTGAGGAGATTTTTTTTTAATTATCAATAAGTCACACGCCACACTGGTCCTTGGTCTCCCATGGTTAGCTCTCCATGGTCCCCAAATTAACTGGATCAAGCACGTTATCATGGGTTGGAGCCCCTCTTGTGCCATGTCGTGCCTTCGCTCTGCGCCTCATACCCTCCACACTCCAGCCAAAACCGAAGACACCCCGGATATCTCCAACGTTCCCTCTCATTATCATGATCTCATGCAGGTTTTCAGCAAAACCCGAGCCACGTCACTTCCACCCCATCGACCCTACGACTGCCTTTTTGACCTTCTCCCAAGCACATCTCCGCCTATGGGTCGCCAGAGAAGCCATGAACACATACATCATTGAGGCCCTGGCTGCTAGTATCATCCGCCCATCCTCCTCAACTGCGTGGGCAGGATTTTTCTTCGTGAAGAAAAAAGACGGGACCCTTCGTCCATGTATTGATTACAGAGGACTCAACGACCTCACCGTCAGGAACTGCTACCCACTCCCACTCATGGCCACGGCCTTTGAGCTACTCCAGGGGGCCAACATATTTACTAAACTGAATTTGTGAAATGCTTATCATCTGGTTCGCATCCGTGAGGGTGATGAGTGGAAAACAGCCTTTAACACCCCTACGGGACATTACGAATATTTGGTGGTTCCCTTTGGTTTGACCAACGCCCCCGATGTCTTCCAATCCCTCATTAATGACAACCCTCCACAACTTCCTTAATGCCTTCGTGTTCCTATACTTAGACGATATCTTAATTTTTTCTCAAAGCCTGGAGAAACACCGGCACCATGTTCGTCAGGTCCTTCAGAGGCTCTTGGAGAACAACCTCTATGTCAAGGCAGAGAAGTGTGAGTCCCACACATCCTCCACCACCTTCCTGGGCTTTGTCATTTTCCCGTCCAAGCTAGAAATGGAACCAGCCAGGGTACAGGCCGTCACTGATTGGCCCACACCAGCCTCCCGGCGAGACCTTCAACGGTTCCTTGGTTTTGCCAATTTTTATCGCCGCTTTATCCAAGGTTACAGCTCCGTCGCCGCCCCTCTGACCTTGCTAACCTCCGCTAAAACCCGTTTCTGCTGGAATAAGGAGGCGGATCAAGCCTTTGTTGACCTTAAGAAGAGATTCAACTCTGATCCTATCTTAACACTCCCCGACCCGTCTCGCCAGTTTGTGTTTGAGGTCGATGCCTCCAGTACTGGCGTTGGGGGTATTCTTTCCCAAAGGTCTACTCATGACAACAAGATGCATCCTTGTGCATTCTACTCCCGTCACCTATCTCCAGCTGCAAGAAACTATGACGTAGGGGAAAGAGAACTCTTGGCTATCAACCTAGCTCTGGAGGAATGGCGACATTGGCTGGAGGGGACTGAGCTCCCGTTTCTTGTTTGGACTGACCATAGGAACCTGCAGTACCTGCACACCGCCAAAAGACTCAATGCTCGTCAGGCTCGATGGTCATTATTCTTCTCCTGATTTAATTTTATCCTGTCCTACCGGCCGGGAACTCCAAGAATTCTAAACCGGATGCCCTCTCACACCAGTTTTCTCCCTCCCAGGACTGCACACCATGCGACACCATGCTCCTGTCCCATTGTCTCATCGCAGCTTTGAAATTAGACATCGAGACCAAAGTTCAGCAGGCCCTAATCCAAGAGCCCGGACCAAGTAATGTTCTCCCGAATCATCTCTTCGTTCCCTCTCCCGTACGCTCACAGGTCTTGGAATGGGCCCACAGGTCTTGGAATGGGCCCACAGATCAAGGTTATCTTGCCACCCAGGCGCCGCCGGGACCCGCTTCGTCATACAACAACGATTCTAGTGGCCCACATTAGGAAGGGACGTTTCCCAATTCGTGGCAGCTTGCGACATCTGCACCCATTGTAAGGTTGACAACCGACCATCGGCTGGCCTTCTCTACCGGTTCCTCGCCATCCATGGTCCCATATCTCTGTTGACTTCATCACTGGCCTACCTCCGTCTGATGGTAACACCTGCATTATGACCGTCGTCGACCACTTTTTAAAGTCCGTGCACCTCGTCCCCCTTCCTAAGCTGCCCTCCGCCACAGAGACTGTGGAGCTACTAATTCTCCATGTATTACGGCTTCCTGGTCTTCCAACAGACATCATCTCGGATGGGGGTCCTCAATTTACCTCTCGTTTTTGGGGCGCATTCTGCAAGCTCATCTGGGCTACTCCCAGCCTATCGTCTGGTTTTCATCCTCAGTCCAATGGACAAACCGAACAAATGAATCAAGCACTAGAGGTTTCCCTCCGCTGTATGACTACTCGAGACTTGACCACCTGGAGCAGATTCCTCCCTTGGGTTGTATACGCCTACAACTCCCTACCCTCCGCCTCGACGGGACTGTCCCCATTTCAGTGTTGCTTAGGCTACCAACCTCCACTGTTCCCAGCCCAAGAACTAGAGACGGAGGTTCCTTCAGCCCAACAATTTGTCAGTCATTGTAAATGGACATGGCTACGATCAAGATGAACACTGTTACGAGCCGTTGCCTCATACAAGAAACAAGCAGACCGCCATCATTCCAAGACTCCCATGTATCACGTAGGGGACAGAGTCATGCTCGCCACCAGGGACATCCCCCTAATGGCACTTTCACTTTCAAGCTTTCCCCTCGTTTCATTGGCCCCTTTACAGTAACCAAGGTAATCAACCCGTGCGCTCCTACTTCCCTCTTCCATGCGATGTATTCACCCAACCTTCCATGTGTCTCAGCTTGCGACGCATCGTAAATTGCCCTCTAACTTTCCCGTTTTCTCGTCTCATAATTTGGATTTATTGCTTTGCTCCGATTTCACGGTTTTTTAACTCTCGCTCTCTCTTCCTCGACTACGTAATGTTTTAACACCACGCCACGCCCCCGCTGACGGACCTCACGACTTTTGAACTCTCGCTTTCATTTCCTCGATTACGGCACTGCTTCACGTTTTGGCACTATTACATCGTGAACGGATTACACGGCTCTGATCTAACGCTTCCGCTTTCACAACTGTGGCTCTGTCTCACTTTTCAGCGCTAACACAACACTACGGCTCTCACAGCGTGGCTCCTACGCCTTCTATCTCACTACTGTGTCTTAACAGGAGATCTAAAGAGGCTCATGGTCTTCACCAATACCTGCAGTTGGATCCATATCCACAACCCACGCTCCCAGCCACTGACACAGTCATAAAGTTTACCGTTTAATGTTATCATTGGTCTTTTCGTCGAGACCGTTAGTTTGGGGGTGATAGGCTGCTGTGACACTTCTTTTAAGTTGTAGCAGTTCACAAAGTGTATGGTTGATCTTTAAAAAAAAAAAAAAGACTTTGAAATTGCAAAAAATCCCTTACAACTCATTTTTGTGCTTTTAAAAAGCACTTATTTCATTAGCAAATCTCCCTCATTCGTCTGCTCCCAGACCAGAGTTCTCCATCTATATGGCAATTTTAAAGGCTTTAAGAAATATGTTAACATTATACTAGGTTATTTATCATTAAATTACCAAACCTTTATTTTGAATAAATCTCCGCAGGTTTTGCGTCTCTGACTTGTCATACCCTTCTGGGTATGACTGTGAAGACAGATAATTGTACACCTCTTCCCACTTCTTTTCCATAGGAAACATACAGATGCAATATTAAAAATATTAATAAAATAAAATACAAATACAAATAGTAGCAATCCCACTAATTTGTGTAATACATATTATGAATACAAATAAGAAACTGTACATAACTTTTAGGAGACACTTTAAATATTAAACATCAGCCTCTGCTTTAGCTAAACCAGGTGGTTCGACCTTATGAATCTCAGAAAATCCTGCCAATATAAACCAACAGGTTTCATATTTTAATAGTGTCAATAACATTACACAATTCTACTTGAATAATCAAATGAAGAATAAAAAAAACAGGTTGCATTTTGATGTAGCCTAACTATTTTGAGACAAATATTCACAGCTAGAAATAATTTATAGACTTAATTAACTTAAAAAACGTAAGTTGCATGACAACAAGTAGGTTATAGCCACCATGTCCCTATAGAGCATGTAACCATATAAAATAATGAGGAGGGGCCCACCAACTACCTAGAATTCTTTGGTAAGGTTTCCCAGCAGTTACCACAAACACAAAGACTCTAAATAGTTTTCTTAAACTCTTTTTATGTTGATATATAGATTAATGCATCAACGATGTTGAGGGAAAAAAAAATAGTACAGAATAAACAAAATCAAAATTGGTTATGCATTCACAGGGTTCATGGTGTCGATAAATTCCTTCGGTGATGTACAAACAATATGCTTAATTCCCAAAGCTTTGTCTTAAAGGTGTGGTGAACGATGAACAAAAATGAAACATCCAAAAAAAAAAATGTTCGTCAAACATCCAACTGAAAGCCCACACTTCTAATGATGCAAATCAACAAAATAAAGAAAACACAGATCAAATAAATCAAATATACAAAAAAGCACAAGGAGGGACACAACTTACATGACTGAACTGGAAACAACGTTTCTCAATCAGGACTCCTCATGAAATTTGTGGGGAACCCCAGGCACTACCATGTTTCCCTCTTCCAAACAAATCTCTTCTACCTCTGCTCTCTACCTGATTAAATACATGAGGTTTTAACCTTCTAGCACCCCCTAGGGGAGTGTAGGAAAATGTAACAGCTAGCCTGAGATCCTGCCATTTTCATAGGCAGGGAAACTCGTTTGTGTCACGTTTCGGGGTGTTGTGCGGCATAAACGCAGGGGATCCAGGTGGTAAAGGAAACGATGTTTATTTATAACACAAAACAGGCAGGGAAACTCAAACAAAACAAATAGACTTTAAATGAAACTGAAACAAAAACACGTATAGACAAAACAAAAGACACTAGGAAACATGCAGACATGACTAAGGTAAATGAACAGTTGCAAGACAACACAGGAGAACTAAAACAAACCATTTATAATAAAACTAATAACCAACTCGGTTCAGGTGAGCGCCCCCTGGTCACCTGACCGAGTTGCCCCATGGGAACTGAAGTCTAAGCAAAGGAACTACAAACGAAATTACAGGGCGCTTTGGCGCCCTCTAGGGGTTATCCCTGACATAACCCCCCCTCAAAGGGCGCAACTCCGGGGCGCCACAGGAGGTCCAGGGCATCCCCCCCAGGGTCCAATGTCCGCCCCTCTCACCCAGAGGCTGGCACCTATGGCCAGTTGTTCCGATGGCTTCATGCCCCCGTTGAAGCAGGGCGGCGGAGACGGAGGAGGCTCGCTGTCCTCGGCGGCGCATGAAGGCGGCGGCGGAGGAAGAGGATGGAGCTCGTGCTCCTCGGCGGCGCATGAAGGCGGCGGCGGAGGAAGAGGATGGAGCTCGTGCTCCTCGGCGGCGCATGAAGGCGGCGGCGGAGGAAGAGGATGGAGCTCGTGCTCCTCGGCGGCGCATGAAGGCGGCGGCGGAGGAAGAGGATGGAGCTCGTGCTCCTCGGCGGCGCATGAAGGCGGCGGCGGAGGAAGAGGATGGAGCTCGTGCTCCTCGGCGGCGCATGAAGGCGGCGGCGGAGGAAGAGGATGGAGCTCGTGCTCCTCGGCGGCGCATGAAGGCGGCGGCGGAGGAAGAGGATGGAGCTCGTGCTCCTCGGCGGCGCATGAAGGCGGCGGCGGAGGAAGAGGATGGAGCTCGTGCTCCTCGGCGGCGCATGAAGGCGGCGGCGGAGGAAGAGGATGGAGCTCGTGCTCCTCGGCGGCGCATGAAGGCGGCGGCGGAGGAAGAGGATGGAGCTCGTGCTCCTCGGCGGCGCATGAAGGCGGCGGCGGAGGAAGAGGATGGAGCTCGTGCTCCTCGGCGGCGCATGAAGGCGGCGGCGGAGGAAGAGGATGGAGCTCGTGCTCCTCGGCGGCGCATGAAGGCGGCGGCGGAGGAAGAGGATGGAGCTCGTGCTCCTCGGCGGCGCATGAAGGCGGCGGCGGAGGAAGAGGATGGAGCTCGTGCTCCTCGGCGGCGCATGAAGGCGGCGGCGGAGGAAGAGGAAGGAGCTCGTGCTCCTCGGCGGCGCATGAAGGCGGCGGCGGAGGAAGAGGAAGGAGCTCGTGCTCCTCGGCGGCGCATGAAGGCGGCGGCGGAGGAAGAGGAAGGAGCTCGTGCTCCTCGGCGACGCATGAAGGCGGCGGCGGAGGAAGAGGAAGGAGCTCGTGCTCCTCGGCGGCGCATGAAGGCGGCGGCGGAGGAAGAGGAAGCTCGCTGACCTCGGCGGCGCATGAAGGCGGCGGCGGAGGAAGATGAAGCTCGCTGTCCTCAACGGCGCCGTGCAGCGTCGGAGGAAGAGGATGGAGCTCGTGATCCTCGGCGGCGCATGAAGGCGGCGGCGGAGGAAGAGGATGGAGCTCGTGCTCCTCGGCGGCGCATGAAGGCGGCGGCGGAGGAAGAGGATGGAGCTCGTGCTCCTCGGCGGCGCATGAAGGCGGCGGCGGAGGAAGAGGAAGGTCGCTGTCCTCAACGGCGTACGAAGGCGGCGGCGGAGGAAGAGGAAGCTCGAAGTCCTCATCGGCGCTGTGCATCGACGGAAGCTCGCCGTCCTCGGCAGCACTGTGCAGCGACGGAAGCTCGCCGTCCTCGGCAGCACTGTGCAGCGACGGAAGCTCGCCGTCCTCGAAGGCACTGTGCAGCGACGGTAGCTCGCCGTCCTCGAAGGCACAGTGCAGCGACGGTAGCTCGCCGTCCTCGAAGGCACAGTGCAGCGACGGTAGCTCGCCGTCCTCGAAGGCACAGTGCAGCGACGGTAGCTCGCCGTCCTCGAAGGCACAGTGCATCGTCGGAAGCTCGCCCTCCTCTTCGCCGCATTGCAGCGGCAGCAGCTCGCTGTGCTCAGCGGCGCGGTGCAGCTGTGCTAGCAGCCCTTGGAGCCTGGCCACCTGCTCCCGCAGGTCACGAATGCGCTCTTCGTTTCTCAGAGCGCATCGCCGAAAGCTGCTCCAATAACTCTGGGAGGCTGCTCCCAGCTGCACGTCCCGCTCACACTCCGCTCTTTTCCCGTTACGCCGTTTGGTTCCCCGGCTACCTTCCACGCCGGCTCCCCAAACTCCAAACATCGTTGCCCCCCCCAAAAAGAATCTCCCCGGGGAAGGGCTCCTCTGCTATGCCTCTTTTTTAGGTCTTGCAATCTGTCACGTTCTGGGGTTTTGTGCGGCATAAACGCAGGGGATCCAGGTTTTAACGGAAACGATGTTTATTTAAAACACAAAACAGGCAGGGAAACTCAAACAAAACAAATAGACTTTAAATGAAACTGAAACAAAAACACGTATAGACAAAACAAAAGACACTAGGAAACATGCAGACATGACTAAGGTAAATGAACAGTTGCAAGACAACACAGGAGAACTAAAACAAACCATTTATAATAAAACTAATAACCAACTCGGTTCAGGTGAGCGCCCCCTGGTCACCTGACCGAGTTGCCCCATGGGAACTGAAGTCTAAGCAAAGGAACTACAAACGAAATTACAGGGCGCTTTGGCGCCCTCTAGGGGTTATCCCTGACAGTTTGTTAGTAAAACATGTGCATAATGACTGTACAACAAAGTAATGACACTACTTTGGACAAGAGATAACTAGCTAGTTAATTAAATGGTCCACCATCGTGTCACGCGGCAACATGAACATGCGTATAAGAAGAAGTCGGGAAAACTAGCATTACTATTTTGGATTATGACAAGCATACTTAAAGCAGTTATTGTCAACTAATAAAAGTTACCAAGTGTATAAGAACATTATTGTCAGTGCGTATTTTCAAACATCTTTTGCTTTATCTTAATTGGAATTATAAAAAATTTATAATTAAACGATACGAACAATAAAAAAAAAAAACACTACTACCTTTCAATTCACACTTCGACTGTTAAATATAGGCATGTGAATCAAATATAATGTCAATTAAAACCACAAAACTATGAAATACCTCAGTAAATTAGATTGAATATTTGGGCGGGATGCTAAGATAGCAAGTCATGATGTATTTTTTAAATGCGCATGCGCAGAAAGCCTGGGTAGGGAATTGTGATGAGTAGGATGAACTGATAGAACACCGGCAAATAACATGTTTGTGCTAAGCTACATAAAGCAGCATGTTAGCATGATTAACCCAAAACCATGTAAGTGACATTAAAAGACAAAGATTCACATAAACTGGGATAAGCTAGCCGAAGTGAGGAAAAATATGATATTAACTTTATATTATCAGAATAAGAGAAAGACTTAATAACTTACTCATTGTCATAACAGCTTGTTTGAAAATCCTCTGCTGGATCTATTCTCTCTTCAAAATGCTCCTGTTCGTCGTTGGAGTTGTAAAATCTTCTTCTGAGGAAAAGGTAAACCCCTCCCACAGTCCAGAACATTCTGAAGAGCTTCCTCGGCTGTGTAGCGCGTGCCATCTTCCAAACGCGCAGAAAACTCACTGAATCTGTGTGGAAACTCTGTGTTCTAGTGATGGGTCGTTCATGGACAATTTGTTCTTTTTGAATGAATCTTTAACGTGACTCAGAAGAACGAGTCGTCTCGGAGAATAATTCGGTCATGTTCTACTGGGCACAAATCATCGCAAAACCTCTGTAGGTTATGTACAGGAAACTGAAATGAACGGTTCTTCTCAATGAGTATTTCAAGTCCCGGGTCGTTCATTCTTTTGTCACATGACTCCCTTAGACGCTATGTAGTGCAATAGATTCAAAAGAACGAACGACTCTGACCAGGAGATATGATGGTGAGCTGCTCATTCTGTTTATAATATGTCCTTAGCTGCATTGAAATATTTGAATTACTGGAATTATTGACAAAATGTATGTATGTACTGTAGACGTGTTGGGGGTCTGTTTTTTGAAAATGTAACATTTTATTTTATTTCTGGTCAAAGAACGAACTGAACTAAATGACTCAAAAAAAGATTAGTTCATTCATCACTAAAATGATTCAAACGTTTCATCATTAGTGTGTTCAAGCCGGGCTGTGCGTTTTCAAGCTGGTGTCCGGGGGGCGTGGCCTCGTCTGTAGATTATCCGGACTGTTTTCCGTGTGGATAGGGATGAGACATGATGCTTTCCAGAGTTCAGGTACTTTCCCTAATTCCAAACTCAGGTTGAAGATGTACTGTAATGACTCTCTCAGTTCATTGGCACAGACTTTCAGCATTCTCAGGCTTATCCTGTCTGGGCCAACAGCCTTGTTGGTGTGGAGTCTCCTCAGTTCTCTTCTGATCTGTTGTGCTGTAATGGTGGAGGCCGGCGGGGATCCTTGTTGTAGAGTGGGTGAGGACTGAGTTTGCAGTCTCGCGATATTTGTGTGTACGATGTCACACCATGTGTCTGTGTCGCATGTTGTGGGATATAAACACACAACACCCCACACAAATGGCGTGCTAGAATTCCCTAGGAATATAGTAAGGATGGAGACTCACCGCTAACATCTCAATGTCCCGACAGCAGATAACCTCCTTCACAGTAATATGTCCCGGGTTGCACCATCTGATGTTAAGATGCAGTCCTCCACCCTTTCGCTTGCCGCTCTTCTTATATAGCATTGATTGAAGTACACTCAAAAAAGTAATTTGTTGGATTTACATTAAAAAAATAGTGTCAAGTTGGTTGAGTAGTTTCTAGAATTAACTATTGATCGTATGAACAAAAGGAATTCAGGTAAATTTGACAAAAAGTAAATCCAAACAATTCAGATTTTACAGTGGAACCTTGGATTGCGAGTAACGCAGTTTGCGAGTGTTCCACAGGACGAGCAAAGAGTTTTAATAAATTTTGACTTGGAAAACGAACAAGTCTTGGTTTGCGAGTACCGAGTATCATGTAGCATGCATGAGCTTCTTGTTTTGACACCGAACGACACGTGATCACAATTGAGCCAATGGTTTTTGTCTCTTTTGTGCTGCAGAATTGTGGGTAATCGTCTCTGCTGCTGGGTCTTAGTGCTTGTCTCTCACTGGTATAATCAACATCAGTGCATGCGTGTACTGTTTACTATAACACTGACCACACATGTAAAACATTTTTTTTTACATTTGCGTCTAAAACATCTTTTATTTTGTGTTTGTATGTGTGTATGTGCAGCGTGCATTTAGTCTTTATAATAACACGTGTGAGCGCGCGTGTAAACAAAAGAAAGTCTCATTAGAGAAGTTAAAGATCCATTTCCCTCTCTCTGTCTGTTTCAGCCTGAAGGTTCAGTGCCCACACCATGCACTTTCATACACACATATGCACCCCCCGACCCCACACACACACACGCTCTCTGCTCTACATAGAAACACTGCTCTGTCGTGATTCTTTTCAAAGGTAAACTGCTGGTTACTTTGTTTTATTTTTACTTTACAACAGTGATTCTGTATTAGTCTGTGCTCAGTCGAGTGTCATTAGAGAGATTTCTTTTTTTTTCCTGGTAAAACAGTGTTTCCGTTGTGTGTGTGTGTGTGTGTGTGTGTGTGTGTGTTGTGAAACGTAAATGGGTGGGGGTGGGAGGGTTGGGTTACTGTGTAAAACGAGAAGAGGGAGAGGTGAGGGGCTAATTCCACACACACCCAAGCACACACACATACACAGCGCCTGCATGCACAAATGAAAACGCTTATCTGTTGGGATTTGTTGTTAGTTTTTTTAAAGGTAAAGTGCAGGTTAATTTGTTTTATTTTTACTTTATATTTTATATGAATTATTTATGTATTTATTTTTTGGGGCTGTGGAACAAATAATTAGAGTTTCCATTATTTCCTATGGGAAAATACGAATTGGTTTATGAGTGTTTTGATATACGAGCCTGCTTCCGGAACGAATTACATTCGTAATACAAGGTTCCACTATATGTACATTTTACTTTGTTACTTTCACGAACATTCAATACATAATGTGTTTTATATGTTTTATTGATTATATTTACTTCAGTGTTTTCACTTGTAGAGCTAATAGTTAAATAATCACAAGCATATTTTTTGTAAGGTCTTGCAATAGACAACCAGGTCCTTGGAAACAATTCGACCATATCATAATCATTTCAATAGTCTTCCTTCATTACGAGGTCTTTTAAAGTGTAACTGTCTTAAGAAATGATAAAAATCTTACTTAGAAAAATGAAACATAGAAACTACAAACACAATTGTAACTTCACAATTCCTAAAAACAGTAAAACAACAGTCTGCTCAAGATACTGTAGGCAGCATGCCACAAAAAGCTTCAGAACTCCAAATTTTGGTGCCATCAACAATGGTAACATTAAAACTGGCCCCTAATTTTTAAAACTAAAGAAAATTAAAATGTCACTGATCTTGAAAAAAAAATGAAAGAGAAATGAGGAGGTATTGATTCAATCAACAAGTTTGTTTTTCAGCACCTGTATTTTATGTGAAAGTTTCTGCATCAAGTCCCACTATCACTCTTTGAAAGAACTCAGAAGTGTAGTTTAGGTCTGGTAGATAGCTGAGATTCAAGCTGTATATGACTTCCAAAAGAAGAGCACAAGCCTTGGTGACATCATCCGATGGTGGATCACAGACTTCTGCATCCTCAGGTTTAATGATGTGAATTCCAATGACTGTATTGGCCATGTCTCTTTCTGCATTCTCAGAGTCAGCAGCCTACAAAACAAAAACAGTAACACTGTTCAGTCATTTTAATTGCATCAAAAATGCAGGTTGCAAATTTAACATCACTTAGCAGTACATCCAGAAAAAAAGCTAATAATCTGTCTAGACTAGATCTAGACTACTTTATTTAGTTTGTTTTTGTTCTTGCACCAAGTTAAATATACTTTGTCTATTTATATTTCTGATTGCCATATATTATGTGAATGTTGCTCATATATAAGCACTTTATTGTACTGTCTATTGATTTGGGGAGTATTTTCTACTTTAAATAAGCACAAAAGACTATCTGGGAATACGTACTGCATCTCCTTCATGAGGTTTTCACAATCACGTAATACGTTATTCAGACACTTTATGTAATCTGTGAGCCAGACAGCAGTCATTCCCAATCCGTGTGTGTGTGTGTGTCCCCTACAAGCCCCGCCCCAGATAACCCACCCCCTCTGTTATTCCTGCTGTTATACCCCTATCTCACCTATGCGGTTTGACTATGTGAGGAGCGACGTGCGGAAAAATGGAAACCTAATCACAGCGCCGAAACTCGCGGTGAATCATGATGAACCATACTTAAGGCCACCGCGTGAAACCACGTAGGTGAGATAGGGGTATTAGTAGTTAACTCTAACTAGTTACTTTTATCAGAAAGTAGCACAGTAATGTAACTGATTAGTTTTTGAAAACAGTAATTTTGTAATGTAATTAGTTACTTTAAAAAGTAACATCCCCCAACACTGGTCTGCATTAAGATACACAGAAAGCGGTCTGACAGTGCAAGCTCTCCGAGTTGAGATGGTATCATTCTGTAGAAGAGTATAAACATTAAGTAGAGGCAATGACAAATCACCATGTAAATTATACACAAGTATCATAAATACAGATCATAGACCTGGTCAATGGCAGCCATTAATTTGCTCCTGATCTTTTTGGGTAGATTTTGGTCAGCTTGCTTGTGTAACAATCCAGTTTTTACATAAATGTTTGAATTAGTGGGATGGTGGTGATTCGAGTGAACTCAGCAGCAATCTACGGATTTAAGAGACATACGATTATTACAAGGACAGCTTTTATGTTTAAAAAATATGTTATTCATGACATATGAAAACAAATAAGCATTTATGCTAACTCTGCATGGACATGAATAATTAAGGACAATTTTATTTGTTTCACTACTTAAAACTATTAAAGTAAAAAATACGGATATATCATCTGTATGCCATCTGCTTTGGAAGTCAACAATTTTCAATTACTTCATGCCTTTCCATTTTGAATAATTTGATAGTTGTCCTTTTCTGAACCTCAGACAGCAATGCTAGTTGTTCTTCTTCTAGGCTTTGTTTGTTCTATCCAACTGGATTATTATTAGGGTATAAGTTGACTTCAGCCTTCCTGGGCTTTATTTGTATTTTCACCATGTTTGTGTTTTAAAGAATTTATCTTTACTTTGGGACAGCCTTCTGCTCGCAGAGTATGATGGTACATAGTTCCCCATCTTCCACTGTAGACTGATTTTCCAGCCATAGAACCCTCCAACAGATCCCCTTTCCTGAAGGCTTGGATGCTTTTTAATCAGTGCTTTTGCAACCTCTTCATATTCATCACACCTCGAGTAAATTTGTACTTCACTATTTCTGCAGCCAAGTATTTCAGAATTTCTGCTTTTAGCTTTGGCTTTGAGTCTATGTTAAGTAAGTACTAGCATTTCAAGAATTCTTCATTGGCTTTCTGTAGTTCCAAGTCTACGTCATAGGGAAATGTAGGGATTGGAAAGTTAATTGGCCTTTCCATCTCAGCTTTGCAGATGAAGACATGGCATCGGAAGCTAAGGCAGAAGAAATATCTGATGGTGTTGGAGAAACTGACAAGCAAGGTGTCTGAGATGAAGTTGATGAGCGAATATCAGTGTCTGCAGCTCAAAGAGAACAGATATCATTTGCACTTAGCATTGCTGCACATTGTGCTACCACTTTAACTGTTCCTTGGTCTTTGAGATCCACAGTTGAGGTAAGAATCAGAAAATCATCAAAGTCAGCATCAAGATATTGCAGCCTGAAATGTCGTGAGACACTACATCGTTTCCTAATCTCAGATTAGGTTCTTCAACAGATTTGGGTATTTCAGAGGACAGTGTCAATTTCATTTCACTAATAGTTCCATGCACAATGAACATGCCCGTTGTGTATTTTACTGTCTGAGCTAAATGAATAGCAGAAGCATTCGGGTATTTTTGATTAAAGATGTAAGCAATGTCTTCATGAAGAACATCGACAGGAACAGTTGAAATGCAAGTAACCTCTACAAGTGATTCATCACACTGGGAGGACTGCGTAAATTGTCCAACCACAAGCTGATGTTTCCCTGCCAAAGTCTTGGTGATGTTTTTGAAACTTTGTATGCCTAGCTACCTGGAGATCATGGGCCACACCTGGGGGAAAACCGGCAGTGACTTTAAAGTACGAGAGATTCACAGATAACGTACCTTCCACCTTAAACGTACATTTACATCAAATACCGCACAGAGCTTTATCAATAATCTTCCAGAATGATCAACTTTGATTGGATCGCCATCTGACTTCACAGAACTCGAACAGGAGAATGAATATCTAGAGTCAGCACTTCGTTATAGCTTAGATAATGTAGCTCCAGTTAAAAGGAACATGATTAGAGATAAGAAACTCGCTCCTTGGTATAATGACCACACACGTGCTTTAAAACAAACCGCTCGAAAATTCGAACGTAAATGGCGCCAAACTAAATTGTTAGTATTCAAAATAGCTTGGAAGGAGAGCATCCTGAACTATAAAAAAGCTCTCAGTGATGCTAGATCAACGTATCTCTCCACTCTTATAGAAAATAACAAAAACAACCCGAGATTTTTATTTAATACCGTAGCTAAATTAACTAAAAACAAGACCACTGCAGAAATCTCCACAACAACATCATGCAGTAGTGAGGATTTCATGAACTTTTTCAATAATAAAATCATAAATATTAGGCAAAAAATTCAGGCTTTGAAACCAGACAATTTAAATAATTCAGATGATCTAACCACATCACATCAGAACTTAGAACACTTTACTCCCCTTGAAGCGAGGGAACTAATTTCACTCATCTCTTCTTCAAAATCGTCAACCTGTATATTAGATCCTATACCGACACATTTTCTCAAACAGATAGTACCAGCAATAATAGAACCCCTGTTGAAAGTAATTAACTGTTCACTCAGTAGTGGGTATGTCCCCAAATCCTTTAAATTAGCCGTTATTAAACCGCTAATCAAGAAACCTGACCTTGACCCCTGTCTGCTTTCTAATTACAGGCTGATATCAAACCTTCCCTTTATCTCCAAGATTTTGGAAAAGGTAGTATCACAGCAGCTATGTTCACATCTACACAGAAATAGCATAAATGAACTGTATCAGTCAGGATTTAGGCCTCATCACAGCACAGAGACAGCACTTGTTAAAGTAGTAAACGACCTCCTATGGGCCTCTGATCAGGGTTGCGTCACTATATTTGTGTTACTGGACCTCAGTGCAGCTTTTGACACCATTGATCATAGTATTCTCCTTCACAGATTAGAAAAGGTAGTAGGAATTAAGGGAACTGCCCTCTTGTGGCTCAGATCCTATTTGACTGATCGTTATCAGTTTGTAGATTTAGATGGTGATCATTCCTCATGTTCTCAAGTGGAGTTTGGTGTTCCACAGGGCTCAGTTTTAGGCCCACTGCTTTTTTCCCTTTACATGCTTCCTCTGGGCAACATAATTCGTAAACATGGTATTAGTTTTCATTGTTATGCTGATGACACACAATTATATGTCTCAGCAAAACCAGATGAGAAAAACCAGTTTGCTAAAATCGAGCAGTGTGTGCAGGACATACGAGATTGGATGTTAATTAATTTTCTTCTGCTTAATCCTGATAAGACAGATGTTCTGGTCATAGGACCACAAGTAGCTAGAAGTAAGCTTTCTGATCACACTGTAACTTTAGATGGCCTTTCTGTTCCATCAAGTGCAACAGTAAAAGACCTCGGTGTGATTATAGATTCCAGCCTTTCGTTTGAAGCTCATGTAGATAATATCACCAGGATAGCTTTCTTTCACCTTAGAAATATTGCCAAGATAAGAAACATATTGTCACTAAATGATGCAGAAAAACTAGTTCATGCTTTTATCACCTCTAGGTTGGACTATTGTAACGCCTTACTGTCTGGTTGTTCAACTAGGTGTATAAACAAGCTTCAGTTAGTACAGAATGCAGCAGCGAGAGTCCTCACTAAAAGCAGAAGATACGAGCACATCACCCCTATCTTATCTACACTGCATTGGCTCCCTGTGAAATTTCGCATCGATTTTAAGATACTGCTTTTGACATTTAAAGCACTAAATGTTCTCGCGCCACAGTATCTGAGTGAACTGTTAGTGTCTTACGATCCGCCACGCCTACTTCCATCAAAGAATGCAGGCTGCCTGTCAGTACCACGTATTATTAAAACTACAGCAGGGGGCAGAGCTTTTTCTTACAAAGCCCCGAAGTTATGGAATAGTCTTCCTATTAATGTTCGGGACTCAGACACAGTCTCAGTGTTTAAGTCTAGGCTAAAAACCTCTTTATTTAGCCAAGCATGTTTGTAAATAGATTAACCTTAGGTAAAGGAGCAGATCTGGGGGACTCATGGACGTAGAGTATTCTGGTGAACTGGTATGTTTAGATGCTGTCCTCCCCACTCTCATTGATCACTCAGGTTTGTTGACGGTGAGGTGATTGGTTGCTTTACATCTCAGTTCCCCCTCATTTCTGTGTTTCCTTCTGGCTCTCCCTTTTAGTTATGCTGTTATAGTTAGTCCTGCCGGAGTCTCTGCTTGCACTTTGCACTAAATATACATTCACCTTATACATTATGTGACTGTGACCAAACCCAACTGCCATCTCTCCTCTCCACCACCCCCCCCTCCCTGTCTCACTACACACGTCTCTCCTGAGCTGCCAGTGATCCAGACCTCCTCTGCCCTCTGGACCTGCCTGACTCGTCCTGGTGTCCCGCTTCTGGTTGGAGATCTCATCACATGGTTTCCCCATGTGTCTCTTTGTGATGCGTCCGGTGTCTGGGGACGGTTTCACTCTACTATGAAGACGGTTTTGGCCTTGACTGATGTTGACAGCTGTTTCTCTGCAGACTTGGCTGCAGTCGCTCGATAGTTCAGGACTGGAGTTTCCTACAGTCTACCTGAATCTCCAATAACCAACTGGACTCCATATGAACTGAAACACGTCTCCTGTTATACTGAACTTCCAGCCTCCTAACACACAGTATGAGTGCAGATCAAATCCCTGCTCTCCGTTATCACCCAGATGAGGATGGGTTCCCTGTTGAGTCTGGTTCCTCTCAAGGTTTCTTCCTATTACCATCTCAGGGAGTTTTTCCTTGCCACCGTCGCCCTCGGCTTGCTCATCAGGAACAATCTTGTCATTTTGATTCATATACATTGCATAAAAACTTACTTCTTTTTATTGTGTAAAGCTGCTTTGCGACAATGTCAATTGTTAAAAGCGCTATGTAAATAAAATTGACTTGACTTGACTAGATAAAGGACAAGCATTTTTTACACCACGACATGCTTCTCCTTTCTCACATGCTTCTGCAACATGTACATCATGCTGATCTGAGTAGAAAAACACCGTCTTTGACCTCTTTTCATTGAATATCTGTGCGTGTAGCATTTCAAAACCTACAAAAATATTCTCCTGAAAAATTCTCAACAAAACCTGCGAAAGCATGTGCAAGACTGTCCGCAACCACATATTGTACTGTGCCTCTGGTAAATGTTTCCAGATGATTGACAAACACACCTTGTTGCTCTAAAGTGATGACGTTCACAAGAGGCTCAATCATTTTTTCATAGCCAAAGGCCTTCACATCATCACTTTTACATAACAGAGCGAGATGAATAGTAGACAACGATGGTGGTAAGTTTCCTAAGATACAATAAACTGCACAGATTTTACCGAGTCTGAGCTCGGTCCCTGAGAAAAACTCATTATCTTTAAAGTGTTGACCATCTTTGAAAGATCTGTAAGATCCATCATGTAGGATCTATGGAAGGATTGGAAGGATCTATGTTTTTCAGACTGATGAACCATTTCAAAAGGATCAATTATCTCAAAATTCTCTCTGTAATATTTCATGTGCTTGAAAGCAGTGGCTAAAGGACCATCTTTTGCAGTAGCTTTCAGCAGAGGATTGGATGATGACAGTGAACTGATGAGCTCTTTTATGACCAGCTGATCTACACAAAGATTCTGTTTTTTGAAGGTGTCAAGAATGACTTGAGTTGATGAGGATACTGAGACAGAACTAATCATGTACTGCAAATCTGTGATAAGTTCATTAATGAACATGAAAATTATTTTAAAGTTTTAATGGACGCAAATTTTAGCTCTACGGTCTTGGACAAATCTTGTCCTCCTGATTATCTGAAACATCTGCATTCTCCTGTTCAGCTAGCAATGCATCATCATCGAATTTATCAGAGAAATTCTGTGTTCCGCTTTCTCTAACAACACCTAAACCATCTAAAGTCCTGAAGAGAATAAGGATTGTACTTGCTATTTTCATGCAACTTAAATGTGCCACACACACATTTGTCTGAAAACAAGGAACCGATTCATAGTTTTTTAGATGGTTATTGATGTGACTAAAATATGCTCGTTCTGATGCTATAACACTGCAAGAACACGCGTGACAACTGAATGTGGCTAACTTTGCTGGTAATTCAGTGTTCTCTTTAGCACGGTAACCATCAAGATGGCTGTGTTGCGCATTCCATGTTTTAAATCTACAGGGACAGATGTAGACAGAGACAACATCGGAATAAGTGCACGGGAAATGATTACGGCGTCTATAATGTCCATGCATTAATCTATAGTGCTTCAACAACTGAGATCTAGTTGACACTTATTTTGCAGTCTTTACACTGCCACATGCTTTCCTTGAGAAACGGTGTTTCACGCTGTTGTTTGTCTTCCGTTCCGTTGCTCCGCCTCCAAGGTGAGCTGCTACAGTGTCCGCAAAGGTCCAATTTTATGGAGTTTAGTGTTTTACTCAGCAATGTTGAAAACCGTCAGTACTGCATTTTTAGTATAAATAACTTTATTAACGGTAGTGTCATGGTCTGGCTGTGGTGGCTACAGGCCAGACCGGCTGATGTAGTGGCCGTGGGCAAAATAAGGCAGGCATAAAGGCAGAGGGGTGTATGAACAGAAATAGTCTTTTATTTACAAACTCAAACAGACAAAACAAAGAAACTAAAACAACAAACTCAAACTATAATTAGGGCTCAGGGCAAACACAGGGGAACTGGCATAAGGAAACACAGGGAACTGAATAGGGGACTGGGGATGAGGAAACATGGAGCTGGAGCTAACTAAAGATACATAGGAGACAGGAGAGGAGACGGGGCGAGACAGGAGAGGAGACGGGGCGAGACTGGAGAGGAGACGTGGCGAGACAGGAGAGGAGACGGGGCGAGACTGGAGAGGAGACGTGGCGAGACAGGAGAGGAGACGGGGCGAGACTGGAGAGGAGACGTGGCGAGACAGGAGAGGAGACTGGAGAGACGGGGCGAGACAGGAGAGGAGACTGGAGAGACGGGGCTGGCTAGACAGGAGACAGGACTGGAGACAGGGCTAGACAGGAGACAGGACCAGGGGCAACAAAGACTAGAGACCAGATGTGTTAGTGGTTAGTGAGGTTAGTAGCTATATGGAATATGGAGACGCTGGATGCTGACCTAACTGGGTTAGTATCTAAAGGAGTTAGTGGCTAGTACTGACCTAATACGGAAACAGAACACAAGAACCAAAGCTCACATGAGGCTATTCCAAACTAGCGGCTAACCTACTAGCAACCAGAACCACTAGCAGTCAATCCCACTAGAGGCTAGCCTACTGGAGGCTAACCCTACTAGCGGCTAACCCTACTAGCAGCTAGGCCCTCATGTGGCTACACAAAACTAAACAGACAAAGAACTACACAAGAAGGCCGACACTGGGGAGACACAGAACAGTACTTACACAGGAGGAGACACAGCCTAACTAAACACTGAACAAGGCAGCTCCATGAATCCACAAACACAAGGAACATCAAGAAAACAAACAATAGAGCATTCTAGAAAAACAAAGGTAAAACAATATAACTAAAATATAAACTCAAAGAAACAAACAAAAAGCAATGCCCACATGACGGTAATACAAATATAATGCTCGATCCAAACTGCTATTTATAAGATGTTTAATGTGCCACCTCGGTTCAGGTGAGCCCTATCACCTGACCGAGGTGCCTTCTTCTGGGAGTCGACCAACAAAAACTACAAACAGACATGAACAGTGACCTCTGGTGGAGGTTCCTAACAGGTAGTTACTTACATTAATGTAGTTTCTTTATATACTGTGAACAAGGATGGGTTTAGTAAAACTAACTATAGCGATAGTTAATTTTTTTGAATGTAGGTCTGAGGTCATTTGTTCTCTCAGGTGATTAATCAAGAATATTTTCAGTTTTCCTTACAGTGTGAATTGTGGGCAAGGCTGAGCAAGATACTTAGTGCTATGAAAAAGTCTTTCCTGATTTTTAAGGAGGGCACTGTTGAGCTCGTAATGGGGAATGAGGGTTTTTTGGAGACTCTGGCAGATTGTTGTTATAAATGTTATTGATTTGCATTTTCCAGTTGTTGTTTTTTTTGTCCAATAAGTTTTTATTCAGTCATCGAATAACCTTGCAGTAATCGCAATTTCCAGGATTAATTTTCTAAAATGCATTTTAAAAAATTAACAAAAACAAACAAACAAAGGAACAGAAAACAAAACACATTAAAAGTAACACCCCTACCCGAGCTTGTAAATATACAATACCGTGACAATCAAAATAACTTGAAGTTACTATATTTTGCATTAAGGAATAGAATTCCTCTTGAGGTAACAGAAGAAAGGGCCCCAAATCTCGCGAAACTGATTTAAAAGATATCTGGTTCGTTCCAAGTGCAGATGTCAGTTCCTCAAGCCATAGTTTAGCAGTAAGTGAGTTGGCCTTTTTTCAGAACAATAACAATAGCTTCTTGGCTGTTATCAAATGAATATATATCAGAGTGTCCTAATATAATAAGCATTGGGTCTGGATCCAAGTTTACATCAATGATATCTGAAAGCACTCTAAAAGTCTCACACCAGAATCTTTGTATTTTACGACAGAAAATAACTCTATAAGATAAATCTGTTTAAATCTGTTTTGCACTTATCACAAATAGGAGAGACATTGGAGAAAATCCTATGTAATTTCTTTTTAGAGAAGTGTAATCTATGTAGGACCTTCAACTGAATGAGGCATAATCTAGTATTGCCCAATTGATATCAATATCCTCCAAGGCCCTCTGCCAAATCTCTCGTTCCCATTCCTCTCTGATCAACTTAGTGGAAGGGGAACTAGCTGCTAGTAACCCTCAAAAAATTAAAGATAGCCGACATTTGTTTCCTCTGAGCTGTGTGAGACAAGTCTAGAGAAGTCTAGATCTCGTCTAGAGAAACATTATGTGTATGCAAATAATTCCTCATTTGTAGAAATCTAAAAAAAAAAATTGGGGGGAGGTTATATTTCTGATGTAATTGTATAAAGGAAGCTAAAGCCCCATCCAGGTAAAGGTCCTTGACTGTGCTTATACCCAGTTCCATCCAATGGTTAAAGTTTGCATCCAACCTTGAAGGGGGAAATGATGGGTTGTTGGCGATTGGAATTAAGAGAGGTAGTGAGTTAATCTTGTGGTCTCCAAACCCTTAACTGATTTGTAGAGACAATACTATTACCTGCTGATTGGTCTAGTATCACTGGAGAGAGTAATACTTCTCCAAGATCATAAGGAAGACAATAATCTCACTCTATCTGCAGCCAATCTGGGGCAGTAGCCGATCGTTCCAACCATAGTGCAAAAACTTGTAAATGAGTAGCCCAGTAGTAAAGACCCCCCTCATGTTTGATTTTACAAAGAAGAAGTTTTTTGATTCTGTGACTCTTATAATTATAAAAAATATATATATTTGTGGAAGAAATATAATTTTTATTGCATTTATTCTGCCACTCCAATAGTGTATACAATTCTGTAACTTAGACAGTAAGGGATTCAAATTAGCTTTGAAAAGCAGACGGTATTTACAAGTAACCACAATTCCCAAATATCATATTTTTTTCTGTGAAACCTTAAATGAGGAAGAATGTTTTACAGACAAATCATTTAAGCCAATAGGCATGAGTTCACTTTTTTCCAAATTAACTTTAAAGCCAGAAAATTTTAACAGGAAGTACAACAGGAACAAGTACAACCTGCGATGAGAGCAAAATATCATCTGCATATAGTGATATTTTATGAGTGCTCAATGCACCCGGTCGAAAGCCTTTTCGGCATCCAGCGATATTACAATCAAACTGCCTTGGGTTGCCTTAGGATGATAAATTATTTTAAATAATCATCTAATATTATGTACAGTGCTTCTTCCTGGGATTAATCCATTCTGATCTGTGTTAACCAGTTTATTAATTAATTTGCAAAGTGTCTTGGATAATACTTTTTGGTCAACATTCAGAAGGGAGATCAACAACTTCTTCCAGATTTTTATCTTTTTTAAGAATTACTGTGATAATAGCCTCAGAAAAGTCGGTGGTAGTCCAGTTTTGAGCAAATATGAAGTAAGAATTTTCTGGCTAATAATTTATGTGGCTTCTCTCCAAATTCATATATATATAAATATTGTTTATTTCTTGGATTGGTTGTGGTGCACCTTTTTTGTTTATTTTATTTTTGTATAATACAAGTTTACTTAATCTACTTGTTTGTGTTTGTCCTTTTTGCTCTCCGGCTTTTTAACGCAACACCGACAAAAAGTTTTAAAAAACCTCACGATTCGTGTAGCTTCGGTTAATCTACAATTAGCTGATTGTTACAAATGAAATGAAAGGTTTTATTAATTTTAGTAGAGACTATTTTACCTTAACTGTAAGATTTTCTTAGAACTGTCTAATGAGGGGGTTAGTGCATTTTTAGTGTCTATTTGATGAATTTGTTTTTCCAAATCAGGTAATGTTGATTTGTATAATTTATTCTGATTCCCTTGATATGATAAAACACAACCTCTTATAAATGCTTTGAATGTTTCCCAGAGCAGTCCTGATGATGTCTCTGGCTTATCGTTGCTATCCAGTTGCAAACTCATGAGCTCAATGAATTTAGGGTCTTCGATTAAATGAGGGTCCATCCTCCATAAAGGACAATTAGAAGATTTTTGATCAAGAACAACTTCAAATGAAACTGGGGCGTGGTCTGAAATCTGTGAATTTTAGAGTTTAGGATATTGGAAATAAGATAAGCTGTCCACTAGAAAGAAATCAATACGAGTGTATACATTATGTACATGTGAGTGAAATCTCTTTCGATTGCGTACAGTACATAGGTCTCCATGTGTCTACCAAATTAGAATGATACTAGAGTCACATAAAGAGTCAAACGTCCTCTACACTGGACCCGAAAGTTTCAAACCTGACCATTTTATCCAGATCTGTAAAGAAAAATTATTTACCGTTGTTAGAAACCCTCAGTTTAGCAAGGTACTGTACCCTGTATTTAACTCCGGGTTTATCTTTCAGCAACTCCCTCGTGCATTTGAAGAATTCTCGTCGCTTTACCACAGCAGGACATGGAAGGCGGACTGTCTACATAGTTGGATGAAGTGGTCCTTTCAAACTACAACAATGAGTCTGCAGGCAGAACTTAGTGAAATAAGAGCGATGTATGGCGATATGGAAGGGAAAATGCGGAGATGCAACATTCGATTTCTGGAGTAACCAGGGTCAAGATCCACCGCGACTGTTTCTAAATTACTGACCAAAGTTCTGCAGATGGATAAGGGCCTCCTGATTGACCATTCATATAGAAGCTCTAGTCCCAAGAGGCAAGGAGGGGAACAGCACACCAGTGTCACCAAGTTACGCTACCATTAGTACTGTGTTGCAGTTCAGAGGTCCACTTTGCTTTAACAGGGAGCAAATAGCTGTATTTCCCGATTACACTACAAGTGTGGCAAAGGCTCGTGCAGCGTTTACTTAGGTCAGAAAAATCTTACAAGGACAGGATTGTGTACGTTTCGGCCTTATCTGTAAGGGCAAGGACAAGATATTCCAGATCCGGATAAAGTCATGCACCATGTTAAGCATGGCAAAATCCAGTTCTTAACTGTCAAGGTTCCCTGTTTTCAGTAAAACTCTTGAAGGATGTTCATTTGGCACATGGACGGTAAACGCAGTACTGATCAAGGAATACAACTTATTACAACTTAGTGCAATTATGTTTAAGTTTCCATTTTAGTTCTAGTAGAATGTTATTTGTAATTAATGCTTCATAACAGTATTAAGGATAATATTGACTAGTTAATGTTTAGAGTTGTTTATATATTCCACATGTTTCAAGTTCATAAGATGGTTCAGTGAGAGTCTGATTTGGATCAATAAGAATCCAACTACGCACAATGTGTGGATTTGTTCGTGTTGGTTGGGTTAATCAGCTGGTTTTAATTGGTGATTGGGGGAGGGTTCATGCCAGTCAGCAGTACTTTCTAAATTCTTTCTCTCTTTCTTTCTTTCTTTCTTGTGGCTCTATTTTACTTTGAACTTTGGAGGTTCACTTTTGCCATCAACTCTTCATGACAAAAATAGTCTTCTCGACAGGCTAATGGATATTTGATTAATTTTGTTAGTTGAAATGTAAGGGAAAAAGCCCTTATTCATTTGTAACACTCTGTAGATGCAGATACTGATGGCTGCTATATTATCGTAGTCGGGCAAGTATACGAGCTCCCACTTATTCTGGCCAATGTTTATCCACCAATTTGGGACGATTAAGGTTTTTTTTTACTAACTTTCTGTCTCGAATCCCAAATATGACACTCACCACGTTATTATAGGTGGGGATATAAATTTTGTTCTTTCCATTGTTTTAAATCATAGTTCCCATAAAATAACACATATCCAAATCAGCAAAAGTTATAGAGAATTTCATGGAGGCTTCCGAAAACCAGCATTTCCGAAATCCTACTACATGAAAATACTCATTTTATTCTCCAGTACATAATACTTTTTCATGCACAGATTATCTTTTAGATAAAAAACTTTTTCCTCTTGTAACAGATTCGGATTATAAAGCCGTAGTGATATCAGACTATTCCCCACTGACTCCGTCAATCCATGTCCCCACTGCAGGATCTAATTATCGCCCATGGAGATTTAACTTCTCGCTTCTTTCACATGAGACGTTTGTGAGCGTTATGAGATCAGAGATAGAGCTTTTTTTAAATGTCAACCAAACTTCAGGTATGTCATCATCAACAGTTTGGGAATCCTTAAAGCTATATCCAAATTATTTCATTTTGTGCAAAACAAAATAAGAAGACTAGCGAACAATTTCCAAAACTATAAGATGAAGGAATTGGATTCAATATGCAGTGCGTCACCTACAACAACGATACTTAAGCAACGGCTAATGTCTAGAAAATACGCTTGACAGATTATGAGAATAACTCGTTCAACTATTTTGTGTCTATTGATACAAAGAACTGAACCTTTAATGTTTTCGGCGGGTAAGACTATTCACCAGAGAAGCAGAATAATATATTAATCACACAACATACAGTGTCTTGTAAAAGTATTCATACCCCCTGAACTTTTCCACATTTTGTTACGTTACAACCACAAACAAACATAAACCATCTCAGTGTTTAAGTCTAGGCTAAAAACCTATTTATTTAGCGCAGCATGTTTGTAAATAGATTAACCTTAGGTAAAGGAGCAGATCTGGGGGACTCATGGACGTAGAGTATTCTGGTGAACTGGTATGTTTAGATGCTGTCCTCCCCACTCTCATTGTTCACTCAGGTTTGTTGACGGTGAGGTGATTGGTTGCTTTACATCTCAGTTCCCCCTCATTTCTGTGTTTCCTTCTGGCTCCTCCCTTTTAGTTATGCTGTTATAGTTAGTCCTGCCGGAGTCCCTGCTTGCACTTTGCACTAAATATACATTCACCTTATACATTATGTGACTGTGACCAAACCCAACTGCCATCTCTCCTCTCCACCCCCCCCCCTCCCTGTCTCACTACACACGTCTCTCCTGAGCTGCAGTGATCCAGACCTCCTCTGCCCTCTGGACCTGCCTGACTCGTCCTGGTGTCCCGCTTCTGGTTGGAGATCTCGTCACATGGATGTCCCGTGTGTCTCTTTGTGATGCGTCCGGTGTCTGGGGACGGTTTCACTCTACTATGAAGACGGTTTTGGCCTTGACTGATGTTGACAGCTGTTTCTCTGCAGACTTGGCTGCAGTCGCTCGATAGTTCAGGACTGGAGTTTCCTACAGTCTACCTGAATCTCCATTAACCAACTGGACTCCATATGAACTGAAACACGTCTCCTGTTATACTGAACTTCCAGCCTCCTAACACACAGTATGAGTGCAGATCAAATCCCTGCTCTCCGTTATCACCCAGATGAGGATGGGTTCCCTGTTGAGTCCGGTTCCTCTCAAGGTTTCTTCCTGTTACCTTCTCAGGGAGTTTTTCCCTCAGCACCGTCGCCCTCGGCTCGTTCATCAGGGACAATCTTATCATTTTTTTGATTCATACACATTCACATTTCATACAAACTTAAATAATTATTTTGATTGTGTAAAGCTGCTTTGCGACGATGAAAATTTTTTAAAGCGCTATTGAACTTAATTGAATAAATGTATTTTATGTGATAGACCAACACAAAGTGGCACGTAATTGTGAAATGGATTATTAGTCAAATATTCTGTGGATTGATCAGACAAAAGTTGAACTTTTGCAAAACAGAATTTCATGAAAAGAATATCATGCCAACAGTCAAACATGGTGGTGGTGTGATGGTCTGGGGCTTTGCTGCTTCAGGAACTGGACGACTTGCTGACGGAACATGAATTCTACCAAAGCAATCCTGGAGCAGAATGTCACTTTTGTTCTGCAGCAGGACAAAGATCCAAAAAACATGAGCAAGTCCACCTCTGAATGACTCAAAACTAACAGAATTAAGGTTTTGGAGTGACTGTCTGGACATTTGCTTGTGATGCGTTGGCATGGCCTTAATTAAAAGGACCAAAATTCCTTCAGAGCGTTGTGAAAGACTCATTAATAGTTATCACAAACTAAATATATGAACACACCCAAGTATATATATGATTGCAGTTGTTGCCCTCAAGTGTGGTACAACCAGTTATTAGGTTTATAATTATCAGGCAATTACTTTTTCACATGGGACCAGGTAGGTTTGGACAGTAAACAATAAATTAAATCATCGTTTAAAACCTGCATTTAGTAGTTATTCAGGTTATCCTTGTGAAAGCACCGTCTGTGCCCCAGAGTTAGCTGATTGACAACAGACTTACAGTCAAAATGTACATGTAAACACACACACACACACACACACACACACACACACACACACACACACACCATGAACATGAACCTCAGGACGGTACTGGGACTTTTCTGGAGCAGAATAATCATACACACATTTTAATAGAAGAAAAGTTCTGCTCTCCTCGGCAGAGCTGGTAGAGCTCTCTACACATTTCCATTAGGGTTGGAGCTCCAAAGTTCACCTGCTTTCTCCATTCCCCACCCAGCTCTGATGAGTGTTTGGGCTCACGGTCCTGATGGAACCCTCAGGTCTGTGTGATTACAACCACTGGCAGCAGACCGACCCCCAGGTGTGATGCTAGCGCCACCATGCACCATGCTAGCACCATACAGTGTTCTTGGGGTTGAGTAGCTCACCTTCACTCCTCCAAACACACCTTTGGTCAGAACGTTTCTTCAGAGGGCTTTTTCTTTGTCCATATCCTCAGGTACAAAATGGAGCTTGAAGGTGTGGATTTTGTTGTTCAGTCCTTCAGGCCATGCTAATGTAAAACACTGGTCTTCCAGCAGCTTTCGGTTCACAGTAAGGCCTGTGCCTTGGGTGGTTCCTGAGTATCAGAACAAGTTTCCTCTCAGCTGAGGACAATTTGGGGCTTCTAGACCTCGCCTCAGTGGCTCCACCTACCAATAGTTTTTTTTTTCTTTTTTTTTTAAAACTACAGTAGTTTGAGCTGATCTTGAAATCTGCAGTAGTTTGGAGATCTCTGAGAGACATTCCTGACTTGTGTAACCCCAACACCCTCTTTCTGCTGGGACTTTCCCATTCTACTGTGTGTTGCTCAATCCAGTGTGTGGACTTTTTGTGTAACACTTTTTATGTTGTACAGAGAAGCAACCAGCTGAAGTCCATCATCATCATCACCACCACTAACAGGAAGCTGAGAGACCTCAGGCTCAGCAAAGTAAAAGACATTACAGGACATTCACCTCGACTGCAGGTGTGTGTGTGTGTGTGTGTGTGTGTGTACGATTATTCTGCTCCATTCAACAGCAGAAATCACCAAACACCTGATAGTGACCTAACGTTGATGGGTCAGGGGTCAGAGGTCAGAGGTCAGACGTCGGTGCTGATGGCGTGTGTGTTGGCGGAGCAGTTCATCCTGACCATCGAGCCGAGCGCAGTAAGACCCTGAAACGGCGCTCTGTGTGCAACACACAGACACACGTTCCCGGTACACACGTCGTCATGGCGATAGAAGTGCGAGCAGGTCGGACAGGAGCTATGGGTCAGACTGGGGTCAAAGGTCAGCGGAAGCAAGGTCCCGAGAACTCCGTCTACGCTGCGAATACCAGGACGAGCGTCCAACACCGGAGCAGCGACCGGCTCTGAGACATCACACCTACAGCAATAATGCTACACACACACACACACACACACACACACACACACACACTGCATTACATACAATACACAAGCACGACTTTCTTTAGTGTGTGATTAATAAATTCTAGATTAGTTGCTAAAGGGAAACGTGTGTGAGTGTGTGTACCTGCAGTCTGCAGAAACACAGCACAGTGACGATACACAGCAGAATCACAGCAGCTACGACTCCTCCTGACATCACCACAGTCCCAGCGCTCATCTGACCTCCATCAACACCTGTACACACACACTTCAGGAAAGTGCATTCATTTAAATTATTTTCACAAAACAGTGAAGTGAGATTTTTTTTAGACGTGTGTGTGTGCGTGAAAAGACAGACTCTGTAATGAATTGTGAATGAGTGTTGAAGCTGCGAGATGAATATTTATACACACCTCCGCCCGAGACACTCAATTATTCACACACTATTCCCTCTACACTGCTTTTCCATCACTGAGCTGCGGGTAACCAATGAGCGCGCACACACACACACACACACACACACTGCAGGAGTGTGACAGAGAAGCAGAGCTGTTTTAAATTGATCAGTTTTAGATAGAAATAATAATAATAACAAATTGGTACTGATTTTATTCCAGCGTGTTACACACCTGTGTGACATCATCACCTCATTACACACACACACACACGGTGACAGGTGAAGATGGTGTGTGAGAAGGAAAACACATACACACACAAACCGGTGTTTAAATATAGCACGTGCTGGTTAAACACTAAAGCAAAATAAAACCAGTTTATATTCATGTAAATAAATTTACATAAATTAACTTTTCCTTTGATGTTACCTGATGATCAGGATCAGTAAATCCAAATCCTCTCGTGTGTAAATCCTCGACCCGTATGCAGACAGATCATCATCATCATCATCATCATGGTGTGCTGTGTGAAATCCAGCTGCTGCTCTCACACCACTGTGATGAAAGATGTTTCAGCGGAAGCACGAACACGGACAGTCTCTCACTCTGACACACACACACACACACACACACACAGAGTGAGAGAGTGAGAGAGAGAGAGTAGTGGAGGTGTAGAGGAACCTTTACCGAAAGACGCACCAAAAAAATCCACAAATGAAGTTTGTTTTTTAAAACGTCTTTTATTTCCGTGGTGGTTAAATGCTGCTACATTAGTTGCTGCTCTCGTCTGTGTGTGTGTGTGTGTGTGTGTGTGTGTGTGTGTGTGAGGTCACACTGGCAGCCAGCTCTTTCCTCTGCCATATGATTGGACAGTGTTGACTGTGGGGGCGGAGTCAGGCCTAATCATACGTGTCAGATTAACAGAACGCTTTAACTGATGGCCTCAAACACACACGGTAGGTGCAGGAGGATCTTCAGGTAGATGAGGGACATCAGAGGTGTGAAGCAGAGAGTCTCGAACATCTCAAACATCTCACACACGCCTCAGAGCCAGGAGACGCAGCAACCGCTACACACGCTGCGTTTTAATCAGCATCATGTGACTTGAACGACAACCTGGTGAGTACAGACAGGATCGAAGCCCAGGCTCAGGGGGAGAACGTTGGATCTGTTAATCAGGATTAAAATGAAAGTCAGGATCAACAAATCCGGACCTGGGGGACAGAGTGGGATCATGAGTTAATGTCTCCTGATCGATTAAAACTCTCTGTAACTGTATGAATAAACTCTACACAGAGCACATCACTCAGCAACACTCAAATATATTGGCACCCATGCGTGTGTGTGTGTTAGAGAGAGAGAGAGAGAGAGAGAGAGGTGAAACTCTATGTTGTAATGTAGGACTTTGTCTTGTCGGGAACAGCGTCTTCACAGCCGAGTGTGTGTGTGTGTGTATGTGTGTTTACTGGAGGACTTTGTGGTAGGGATACAGAGTGAGTGTGTGTGTGAAAGCTCTGATGTCGGTGATGATGTTGTCGGAGGGGAGTGTGTGTGACGGGGACAGGAAGGTCAGCTTGGACACTTCGCCATACTGAGACGTCTCCGGTTCCCCGTTAGCCGAGGAGTCGCACTCCTGCGGGCCGCATCCCACCACCTGTCAATCAATCAATCAATCAATCAATCAGTCAGTCAATCAACACTCATTAAAGCTCATTATCATGTTCTAGAGGTCAGGACGTAGTGGGAGTCCTGAGTCAGGGACGAGTTTATAAATCTGTCTCGTTAACCTCTCACCCCACATCACCCCCCCACCCATCACTGAGTGTGTGTTAGTGATGTACGAGTGTGTGTTACTCACGTGCACACTGAGTCTCCTGCTGGTCTGAGATCTGTGCTGCAGGAACCAGTCGATCATCTCAGCCTTACTGATCAGCTTCAGAGCCTCGATCTGACACACACACACACACACACACACACACTGTTAGGTAATGCTGTACTTTGTGTGTGTGTGTGTGTGTGAGAGAGAGACGCTGACCTCGTGCTGGAGTCGGTCGAAGACGTACTGCTGGGTGATGACCTCGTTCCAGTGCCGCTCCACCTCCTCCCCAAGGTGTGTGTCCTCACACTGCTTCAGCTTCACCAGCGCCGTCACATGACTCCTGAACGCATCATCAGTCAGCGCCGCCAGAGTCTCGCCAAAGCTCAGGAGGAACTCCTCCATCTTCATCTCCACATGCTCTGTACTGCAACACACACACACACACACACACACACACCTCGTTTTAATGATTTTAACAAACATCACATGATCATGGCATCCAAACCACACCAGCACCAAACCCCAAAACAATACGTTCACGTCACATGATCATGGGAGTGACTAGCTGATTGTCTGATTAAGCCCCGCCCCCTCGCTCACCTGAACTTGGTGGCCTGCGTCTCCACGGTGACCGAGAAGCCGAGGATGCCGGAGGTGTTTCTGCAAGTGGGGTAGACGTGATAACTGCGAAACGAACCACACACACACACACACACACACACACTCTCATGTAAAATAATGACAACATGAGTGAGGAGAGAGAGAGAGAGAGCGCTGACCTGTGACTCACCCCAGAGTCTCTTTAGTCCTGAGAAAGTCAAAGCAAGGCTCCTCCATGTGCATCTGTAACGCACACACACACACACACACACACACACACACACACAGATTAATACTGACAATTACAGTAACATCACCTGATTTACTGAAGCACAGAGCAGATTAGGATCAAGTGAGACAGGCCACTGGAGCATACACGTGCGTGAGTGTGTGTGTGTGTGTGTGTGTGTGTGTGTGTGTGCCTCAATAAGAGGTGTGGTCTGTCTCACTTGATCCTACTGGAGGCGTGGCCTCCATGATTTACTGCTAATATAGGAGGCGTGGCCTCTGCAAGTCAGCACTAAAGAAGTGACTCATTCTTAGTGAAAGAGGAGGAGCATCTGCCAATGCTAATGAAGGGGCGTGGCCTATGTGTGTCAAGTAGAGAAGAGTGTGCTCACACACACACACACTCACCACCAGCAGCTCCATCAGTGTGTGATCTCGCAGGTTCTTCGCTCCAGTCTGAAAGATTGTGAACAGAGAGCCGAGTTTCAGACTCATTACACATGTGTGTGTGTGTGTGTGTGTGTGTGTGTGTGTGTGTGTGTGTGTGTGTGTGTGTGTGTGTACCTGGTAATATACAGTGACTTCTGAATTGGCGTCTCCTTTATTGAGTGATTTGACTTTACACACACTGCGCGTCTGCGGCAGCTCCACCACCCTGAACTGGACAGGAACTTCTGATGACAACTTCCTGTACTGTAGTTTACTGAAACACGCACGCGCACACACACACACACACACACACATGAAGACGCTGCACACGGAGTTTAACAAACACAGAACCTGTAGTGACGTTACTCACTGTGTGAGGTAGCTCAGAAAGTCCACAGCCTCCTGCAGGTAAGATAAACACAGGGTTTATACACACACACACACACACACACACACACACACACACACACACCTAAACACAACACTGTAACTGGAGACATCATGATACTGAGAAATGTGTGGGAAATTGATTGACTGAACACAAGATGAGCGACTCGAGGACACGACAACATGATTCACTGAACGAGAGAGAAATGACTCGATCGATTCACTGGACAGGCTGCGTTAGTGTGTGTGTTACCGTGGTGTGTGTGTGTGTGTGTTACCGTGGCGTGTGTGTGTGTTAGTTATGAGAACTTGGAGGGTGCCAATACTTTTATCTTCCGTAAAAATGCAAAATTGTTTTAGTGCAAATTAAACAAAAGGAGGCGGTTCGTCTGTGTGTGTGTGTGTGTGTGTGTGTGAGAGAGTGTAGGACACGGTACAGTGTACAGTATAGTTAAAGTGTTACTAAAAGCCAAAACAAGCGAGACCGTATATGTTCTTAAACCTGCTGCTGTCCAATCAGGTGCTTGTGCTGTCTGAAGCTCCGCCCACTCAGTGATGGCGTGACCCAGGTGACGGACAGACTCGGTCTAATCCATGTGTTACACAATCGGCTCTGAATAACTAACACATCATCTGTGGCTAGGCCACGCCCCCGTCCCCTCTCAGCCAATCAGGAGGCATGGGGGTGTGTACCGTGCGAGTGAGGTTCCCCTGCACCAGGCCCTCAGCGTGCAGCTCCGCCTTAAAGCCGCGCACAAACTCCATCAGCTCGTCCACGCTGATCCCCTCCACCACCGCCTGGTGCTTCTGCACCACTGACCAGCGCTCGGCCTCCAGGATCAATAGACGCACGTCCCTGCACACACACACACACACACACACACACACACACACACACACCCACCATCATCATTACACGGATCATCATCTTCAGACTGTTCATGAATCTCATTACATCACACTCAGACTCATTATCATACAGAACAACATCCATTAAAATCTACATTTATGTTTGTAAATTCAAGCTTCAATACACAGACCTCCTTCAGTTCCTTACTGATAAATATAGCCGGTGTGTGTGTGTGTGTGTGTGTTTGTTAGGGAGAGAACACACACTCACTTGGCGAGTTTCTCTGGCTTTATCAGGATGTTAAAGTAAGATTTCTTCAGCTGCTCAGTGAACATGCTGAAGACGTCCGGCGGTGCCGAGAAATCAGCCAGATGATCCACAATCAGGTTAAACAGGAGCTGTGAATACACACACACACACACACACACACACACACACACACAACAGTACACCAAGGTCAGGGTCAAAGTCAGAGTCTATTACTGATGAGAAGAAAAGGAACAGGATGAAATAAACAGGAGATGAGGAACAGAGTGAAGAGAAGAGAAGGACGAATACACACAATGATACAGAAGGAAAGGAAGAAGAAAGATGAGTAGCATACAGAGGTGTGTGTGTGTGTGTGTGTCTCTCTCTCTCACCCGGAGTTTATGGTTAAACCCTTTGACCTTGATGACGAGTCCGTGCTCCTCGGCTGTGAGTTTGTACTCGAGCTGAGCCACGTCAGCCTCATACGCCGGCTCTGACACGCTGTACAGCAACATGTTCACCATCACGTCAAACAGCACCAGGCTGGGGACAGGGGGGACAGGGGGACAGAGGGGAGAGACAGAGACAATGAAAATGTGGAAGCACCTTCATTATGTAAACACTGAAACTGTGATCTCCATGCTCATTATGTAAACACTGAAATCTCCATGCTCACTTCTTAGGGGACTTCTGGATCAGCGGGGAGATGAGATGGAACCAGACATAGGCTGAGAGAGAGACAGAGACAGAGAGACAGGGGGAGAGAGAGAGCACAAATGAGACACTGTACTTAGATGTTATATATTTACTGCACAGTGTATTCTTGCAGGCACACCCGTGCACACAAACACACACACACACTTTTTATTGGTAAAAGTATTGGCTCCCCTGCCTTCACATGCACATTGTGCAGCTATTACAGGTATTATTATTGTTTTTCAGGAGTTGGGCTCGGCCCCTTAGTTCCAGTGAAATGGACTCTTAATGCTTCAGCATTCCGGAGACATTTTGGACAATTTCATGCTCCCAATTTTTTGGTAACAGTTTGGGGACATCCCCTTCCTGTTTAAGGTCCATAAAGACGTGGACGAGCGAGTTTGGTGTGGAAGAACTTGATGGTCGTGCACAGAGTCCTGACCTCAACCTGACAGAACACCTTTGGGATGAATTAGGGGCGGAGACTGTGAGCCACGCCTTCTCGTCCAACATCAATGTCTGACCTCACAAATATGCTTCTGGAGGAACGGTAAAAAATTCCCATAAACACACTCCTAAACCCTGTGGAAAGCCTTCACAGAAGAGGTGAAGCGGTTATAGCCGCAAAGGGGGCGGGGCCAACATCATATTAAACCCTATGGATTAAGAATTGGATGTTATTCACATGCATGTGAAGGCAGGGGAGGGAATACTTTTGGCAGTATAGAGTATGCACAAGAGAGAGCGCGCACACACACACACACACGCACACACACGCACACACACGCACAAACACACGCACACGCGCACGCACACGCGCACGCACACGCACACGCGCACACACACACACACACCTTTAGGGATTTTGAACTTGTTGTCCTTCTTGTACCACACACACCCTCGCTCAGTGTCGGCAACTTTCACAGGAAACTCTGTGTCCTCCGTGTCCGAGGGTTTCAGTGTAAAGTCCGTCGCTGAGGGAACAAAACACACAGAGTGAGCACAAGGGTGTGTGTGTGTGTGTGTGTGTGTGTGTGTGTGTATCTTACCAATGAACTGGTTTTCAGCAGGAAGATGGAATTCTGAGTTTAGTTCGAAGTCTGAGGCCCAGCGATCGCTCCACTGCTTCTTGATATCTGCAGCACAACAGCACTGCGTCAGCACGCTAGAACACAACACCGCTAATGCTAACACACATGCTAACACACACACGCAGCCAACACACACACACGCAGCCAACACACACACACACGCACACAACACACACAGACGCACACAACACACACACACGCACACGCCGCACACACGCACACGCCGCACACACACACACGCCGCTAACACACACACGCCGCTAACACACACACACACGCCGCTAACACACACACACACGCCGCTAACACACACACGCCGCTAACACACACACACCCCTAACACACACACACACACACGCCGCTAACACACACACACACACGCCGCTAACACACACACACACACGCCGCTAACACACACACACACACACGCCGCTAACACACACACACACACACACACGCCGCTAACACACACACACACACACACGCCGCTAACACACACACACACACACACGCCGCTAACACACACACACACACACGCCGCTAACACACACACACACACACGCCGCTAACACACACACACACACACGCCGCTAACACACACACACACACACGCCGCTAACACACACACACACACACGCCGCTAACACACACACACACACGCCGCTAACACACACACACACACGCCGCTAACACACACACACACACGCCGCTAACACACACACACACACGCCGCTAACACACACACACACACGCCGCTAACACACACACACACACATGCCGCTAACACACACACACACACATGCCGCTAACACACACACACACACATGCCGCTAACACACACACACACACATGCCGCTAACACACACACACACACATGCCGCTAACACACACACACACATGCCGCTAACACACACACACACATGCCGCTAACACACACACACACACACACACATGCCGTTAACACACACACACACACACACACACACACATGCCGTTAACACACACACACACACACACACACACACACACATGCCGTTAACACACACACACACACACACACATGCCGCTAACACACACACACACACACACACACATGCCGCTAACACACACACACACACACACACACACACACACATGCCGCTAACACACACACACACACACACACCGCTAACACACACACACCGCTAACACACACACACACACACACACCGCTAACACACACACACACACACACACCGCTAACACACACACACACACACACACCGCTAACACACACACACACACGCCGCTAACACACACACACACACACACACCGCTAACACACACACACACACACACACGCCGCTAACACACACACACACACACACACACACGCCGCTAACGCTAACACACACACACACACACACACACACACACACACACACACACACACGCTGCTAACACACACACACACGCCACTAACACACACACACACGCCGTGTCCTAGAGTTGCTCATCTTGTATTCAGTGAATCATTTTGGCAAACAAATCATTCTTTATATACTGACAAATTAGTGCAGCACAACGTCATCTTTTACTGCAGTGTGTTAGTTCCTACTTAAGTCACACACACACACACACACACACACACCCTCGACGCTGTACTGAGTGCCGAACCACTTCTCCTGCAGAGGACAGAGACTCTGGTGCTCCGGAGACAGCAGCAGGAGGTTCACTTTATCTGGAGTGAGGAGATTCAGGACAGAGCCGATCACCTGATAAACACACACACACACACACACACACACACACACACACACAAACATCCGCAATGTACTATTAGCTAGCTAGCAATACTCATTAGCATTTTCGGCCCTACATCTTGGTTATTAATAAACTTTGTACTGTTAGCACTAGATTGCTAATTTGCTAAACGGTGCGTGTTTACCTCAGGATTAAACTCAAACAGCAGCTGGTCTCCTGTCAGGAAATCCTCTTTAGCAAACAGCTGCATGTTCTCACACACGTCCTCCACGTACTCAATCGGATCCGTCTACACACACAGACACATATTCACATGATTCTGTTATATTACAATAACATTTCCAGCTAACACTGTACACACCTCTAAAGTTATATGCTAATAATATTTTTAACACACTGATAACGTAAACATAAACAACAAACGGCAGCACTAAGAAAGAACAATGTTTCATATTTCCGTAGAACACCAACACAAAACACTTCTAACTTCACATCATCCCCACAACGCTACTGCTAATCATGACACTGACGCTAATGCTAGAATGCTAATTAGCATACCTGCTCCTGGAAGCGGAACTCGTTAGCTTCAATCTTCTGGATTTCTTCATAAATTCTGCAAAAAAACATCAGGACTGTTAAAGAATAATAGAAAGTGTGATTCCACGTATGTGTTTGTCACGTGACGTAGAAGAGCATGAAACAACAGGAAGTGTCTTACCTGCGCTGAGGCCCGAGACGCTGCAGCATCTTCACGTACTGAAACACCAGATCAGCCACCTGCACAACAAGAACACGTCTAACTACAGCTTTCACTACATGCTCAGTACTGTTAATAACGCTGTGCCGTGTCCCCGTGCCGTGTCCCCGTGCCGTGTCAATATGTAATGTCCCCGCGCTGTGTCCCCGTGAGGTGTCCCCGTGAGGTGTCCCCGCGCCGTGTCAATATGTAGTGTCCCCGTGCCGTGTCCCCGTGCCGTGTCAATATGTAATGTCCCCGCGCCGTGTCCCCGTGAGGTGTCCCCGCGCCGTGTCAATATGTAGTGTCCCCGCGCCGTGTCCCCGTGAGGTGTCCCCGTGCCGTGTCCCCGTGCCGTGTCCCCGTGCGGTGCGGTGTAGACCTGGTAGAAGTTCTGGAAGCCGTGGTCAGTGAGTGTGATGTTGATGCTGAAGATGGAGTAGGTGGAGTTCTGATCAAACCCCGTCTCACTGTTACCACCATACAGAGCCAACGCCCAGCACCTACACACACACACACACACCCAACAATGTAGACAAGAGTGTCTGGAATGAACGTATGTGTGTGTGTGTGTGTGTGTGTGTGTGTGTGTGTGTGTGTGTGTGTGTGTGTGTGTGTGTGTGTGAGAGATGTACTTCTTGCGGAGCAGAGACAGGATGCTGCCGGCTCCCTCATGACCGATGAGCCAGGCGAGATAGTGTAATGGCTTCACCCTAAAACACACACACACGTAATCAAATTATTTTAGTCAGAGTAAACTGCTCTTTTGTGTGTGTGTGTGTGTATACAGCAGGCGTTCAGGTGATGTGATGATGTAGCTCTTACGCTCTTACTGCAGGGAACTCACCTGTAGTGCTTCTCCTGAGGGGGTAATGCCCAGGTGATGGTGAGGGAGTGTTCTTTTCTCACAGGTACCACTACACACACACACACACACACACACAGATATATAATGCTTTTTTTAATGTGTGTTTTTATGAAAAGGCAGTGTGAATGGTTGTGATTGGGGTGTGTGGTTTGGGACACGCACACACTGCGTTACCTCGGTAGAGTTTGTTGAAGGCCGGAGTGTTAAACGGCTCCAGCAGGTGAGAGAACTCGGGCCTGGGCAGACCACTGCAACACCAAACATTCAGCATTAACATCATCACTACTGTCTTTATTATTATTATTATTATTAAAATACTAAAATAAATAAAGAAACAACAAAGCAACCAAATAAACAGAAAAGAAAGAAAAATAAATTTAGTAAATGTTTATTTTTCTAAAGAAAGACAATGAAAGAAAGTAAAAAGGAATAAAATCCCAGATGTAAAGTAGAAGGAAAGCGAAGCTGCTGCTGTAAGAGCCACGATGACATCATCGCCTGGGATCAGCCCTCGGTGCAGTTCTGCTTCTCACCTGTTGGGGACGCTGCTGAAGATCTCCCTGACCCACTGCTCCAGCATGTCCAACGTCTCTGAGGAACAAACGACAGCACACACACACACACACACACACACACACACACACACACACACACACACACACACACACAGTCAGGGTTCCGTGCGTGCCGTGAGAGAACGTGCGCGCTCAGCGGGTGCTGAAGTGAAGTGGACTTACCTCTGGACTGCACGGCGAGCGTCATGTAGTGAGCGGAGTAATGTCGCTTCCAGAACTTCCTCAGACGCTTGTACACGTTTATCTTGTTCTTCTTCGGCTCCGTCTTCAGAGTCTGTGCGTTCCCTTACACGATAACACACACCTCGTTAGGGCACGGGGGCGATCAGGACGTTTGGGACACAGAACAGGTCCGATAGCGTGCGTGCAGCGCAGATCAACATGAAGAAGAACGAAAGGCGACACCGCGGAGATGTTAGCGCTTCACCGCCACAGGACTTGTGCTTAGCAGCTGATGCTAACTGCAGTTACAGCAGCACTTCAGGCTTTTTAAAAATGAACGATTAATCATGACTGAAATCTGTTTTAAATGTTCCAGATGTTTCTGTCTCGTTAACACAGACTCTTCCAGACGGTAACGCGTTAGCAAAACCCCAAGCAGGTTAAAATCACAAGCAGTGCTCGCGCTAACATGACGTGTTTTAGAGTTCTCATGTAATTATGAGTGTAATTATGACTGTGACCTGACAGGACACGCGAATCCAATCTGACTAAAAATCTGAATTGAGCAACATTTACACGATAAAAACTGAAGTTGCAAAAATAAGAAAAAATTAATGTTGTAGCAGTAGAGCTAATGCTACGATAAAGCGAACATCTCATTACTGATCCCGTGCTGAGGTTTGAAATAAAAAAATTATAAAAAGTTAAAAGATAAAGACAGTCACTAGCATAGAGACGCACATCGCTGTTAGCATAAACCGTTTAGCGGTGCTAGCATTAACTAGCACATTCACAGATGCACAGCTGATCTGATGTGTGTGTGGAATGAGGGTCTGGATGTTGCTGCTGTTCAGAGCAGTGTGTGTGTGTGAGAGAGAGAGAGGACAGTTACCCCAGCAGAACTTGCCCATGGGGTGGTGAGGTTTAGCCAGACTGCCGAACAGCATCTCCTTACGGTGCGAGTCCGACGGCTTCGCTAACTGATACTCTGAAACAGAACAAAACCCCAAACATCTCTGAGTTCTGGATCGTTTTTCTTCTTCCTGAGTTTCAGTATGTTACTAAAATCATCTGCAGTGAAAGACGAGACGCTTTGTGCGACGCTATGCTAACACAGCCGTGACGAGATCAGAGCGTTTCAGGTTTCACTCAGGGAGAGTTAGTGAGCAGGACGACTGAGGAACAATCGGAGATAAAGCGTCCTCCAGTCAGAGGTTCAGCACACACACACACGCACACACACGCAGTGTTACAGCCTGAGAGAATCTCACAAGTTCAAAGCGTTTATCAATTTATATTATTTTAATAAGCTAGTGTGTGTGTGTGTGTGCAGATAACTGTTTATTCGGTATCTGTTAATAAACTTTATTCGTTTAACTGACAAACACGAATCCTTCAGCCGTTAGTCATCACCAGGACATGTGCCATCACATGACACATCAGGATCCATGTCAACATCAATCAATAAGATAAAACACACAGTGATCATATTCTGTGGCATATTGCCCAGCCCTGTGATGAACACACACACACACACACACGCACGCACACACCTCTGTGTGCCTGTCTTCGTTAATGTCTTTAACGAGCTGCTCCTAAAACGTCATTAACCTACACTTTACTCAGACACATGCAGAGCTAATGGACTTATAATGTGTCTCTTCCTGTTAATAATATGCTAATGATATGCTAATAACACATTAATGAGCAGTCACTGTGTGTCTGGTGTGTGTGTGTGAGAGAGAGAGAGATTCCTCACCGCTGTCGACAGCCTCCACCTCCCTGTCTACTGCGTCTCTAATCATCAAAGGACAGATGAAGAACTGAGCCCACCTGAACACACACACACACACACACACACACACACGTCACAGTGCAGGTATAGTACGGTTCTTACTCTAATCTAAACATTTGACTTGAATCTAAACTCATGGTTCTGGCTCTAATCTCTGGTCCTGAGCGCCTCTTTACACCTCTGAGGCAGGAGTGACGCACCTGTCGAGGGCTTCCCGAAACCTCTTCCTCTGCACGTCAAACTGGAACACCGTCCTCTCACAGTCGGTGGAGG
>CM059205.1:362500-410000 GCA_030347435.1 Clarias fuscus | reverse complement strand
CACATACACACTCTCACACACACCTCTCTCTACACACTCACCTCTACACACATACACACTCTCACACACACCTCTACACACTCACACACACACATACACACTCATACACACCTCTACACACTCTCACACACACATACACACTCTCACAAACACCTCTACACACTCACCTCTACACACATACACACTCTCACACACACCTCTACACACTCACACACCCTTCACTGTTAAAGTATCATCACGTGTATGGATGAGAGTGGGAAGCTCGCGCTGTACCGACCTGACCGGGGCGCGCGAGCGGAAGTCGGCTCCAGCACGTGCTTGTCAGAATGTTTCTGATCATGTCACATTGTTTCCGGTTTACACGCGCGCGCCGTTACTCCGTTACACAGTGAATCGTTACAGTGTTTCAGTTTCTCTTTCTCTCTCTCTCTCTCACACACACACACTCAGACACACACACACTCTCTCTCTTACCTTCAGCCGGACTTCACCCTGCTCTCCCCTGATTGGCTGAACCCCCGGCAACAAACCCGGCTCTGATTGGCCTAGCCCTCACGTGATGGTGAGTTCTGATTGGTCTGAGCTTTAACACGTGTTTGTGGTGTTTGTGTATACAAATAAAAATTCATTCATTAAATATGAAACATTTAATTTGTGTTTCTGTGCTTGTTTACATGCTGTGTAGAAATTAATAATGTTTGACCTTTATGTCAATTTCTATTCTGCTCCCAGTGTTTATAACACACACACACACACACACACACACACACACACACACACACACACACACACACACACACTCATAACCTCATTAATATTAATCATTACAATATTTGTTCACGTGATATAAATGTTTCTCCTCCCCTGGTGTCAAGGTAAAAGTCAAGTCGTACATTTCTGTTGCAGTTTATCGATTGAACCGCCAGGTGGAGCTCATAGTACAGTCCTATGAAGTCAGAATTCCCTCAGAACTCACCCAGGATGAAGCACTTACTGAAGGCTAGTGAATTTAAATAATAGAAACTGTATTTAACTGAAACAACTGTAAATATTACATTGCAAATATGAAATAAAATTTAATTCAGTTTTATTTATACAGCAATTTTAACAGTGGGTATTTTCACAAAGCTGCTTTACACAATCAAAAAAAAAAACTTATGGAACCGTGTATGAATCTGAATGATGAGATTGTCCCTGATGGGAAAATCTCCCTGAGATGGCAAAGGGAAGAAACCTTGAGAGGAACCCATCCTCATCTTAGTGATAACGGATAGCAGGGATTGATCTACACTCATACTGTGTGTTAGGAGGCTGGAAGTATTAATATATGTTAATATAAAGTGCCATCGTGTAGCGTTTCAATTCCACTGACAGCGGGTACTTTAGCATTAGCCAAGGCAGTGTGTTCACATCATAACCACAGCACAGAGGGTGGAGTGGATGAGGAAGAAACTCAACCAGAAAACATCGTTTAGAATCTCTGCATTGAGCATGCTGAGTATAATGTGCCCGTGGCGGAGAGTAATTTAGCCAGCTTGCAAAATGAAAGCTGGTCTTTCATACAGTAAAAACGTGTCAGGATTTTTAGGAACACTGTTTTTATCCCAGAAGCGTCAATAATTTAACCTTAATACATATTTGATATGTTTCAAATTATCTGTAGCACAAAGCTAATTAGTATTTTTTGCTAAACTGCTAAATGGAACCGTCACATTAATTTATTCACACCAACACTATGGCAGGTTTCTCTCCTGCCATGTTGAAGGCCCAGGTTCAATGCCCAAACCTCAGCCACTGGATGCAGTGCCGGTTCCAAGGTGGGACACACTGAGAGGGTTGCGTTATTATGGGCATCCTGGGTAAAAACTGTGTCAAGTTATTGTGCGGATCGGATGGTCTGCTGCGGCGACCCCTCGATGGAAGCAACCGAAAGTCCAACAACAACAACTAGCTTATGACGATACATTAAAAAGATACTTATGAAGGCAACAAAAACACTCACATCAACATTCATTAAAATGAGAATCTTGTTGCTAGGAAAAATTTGTAGCTAGATATAAAAGATTAGCGTCTTTTACAAACGACATCATTAAGAAGACTAACATTTATCTCAGAGATGGCGCTAAACGTCTGATACAAGACTCAACTTCGCTGTTGCAACAAAAATTGTTCATCGTCGTAAGAAATCTCTGTGTTATTCTATTGTCGTTATGAACAAACAAAAACATTCACATACATTTGGTTAATGTGAGAAGCCTGTTGCTAGGCAACTGCAAAATTGTATGATGACTATGGGAAAAATTTGTAGCTAGTTATAAAATGATTACCGTCTTTTACAAAGAAACTTCATCAGAACTGTTAGAAAGACTAACGTTTACCTCTGAGATGGTGATAAATGTCTGATAAAATTCCCATCTGATGTCTGATAAAATAACATCGCTGTAATTACGTCGCCACACTTTCCGTCTTAATTTTGGAAAGTCGCTCGACGCAGAGGGAAATCTCCGCGTTATTCTGGTTGTCGTTTTTATTCAGAATGAGACGCAATACCACAACACATGTGGAGTTAAAGTGAGAAGAGCGTTGCTAGGCAACTGAGAAGTTGAGACGCCGAGCAGGACTGTCAGGAGGATAACACCATCCTCAGCTAGCTAGCAGTGTGAGGGTAAAACACCTCAGGATTCCTCAGAATCTCAACATTTTCCTCAGATGTGTTGATAATTTGTTGGGGGGGGGGGGGGGGGGGGGACACTCAGCCGTGGCTGTGGAAACAGTTAGCATCAAGTGATAACACAAACTAACTCCGCCATTTCACGAGAGTCAGGAGCGCGCGAGCGGGAGGATGCGATAGGTGATGAGAAAAACGAGCGCGCGCGCGCGCGCGCACACACACACACACACACACATATATATAAACACACACACACACACACACATACACCGTCATTATCGTCATCACACGCAGCGCGCGGTCGCTCTCTCTCTCTCTCACACACACACACACACACACACACAGAGGCGCGCGCGGGAGGAGTCGGTGAGGATTTTCCCGCTGCTCACCGAATCGCATCCACCGGTTTTCTCCTCCTCCGGTGACAGCTCGAGCTGCATCCTAAAACACACACACACACACACACACACTGGTGCAGTCCCGTCACGTCCTCGCGCCTCCATCCGCCTCAGCGCGAGCAGAGCAATGCATCTGACGGGAACGCGCGCGCGGCTCAACCGGAGCAACATGCACAAGATCAGCGATCAGGGTGAGTATTAACAGACTCACTCACACACACACGGTCGAACGGTGTTTCTGTGTGTTACATTGCTGCGCACATGATGGAGCTCAGAGATGACTCAGGGCTGTGTCCCAAATCCTGCGTTTCTAACGCGTTATAACGCATGTACGTGATACGTGACGTGTTAACGTGCCTTGTCGGGTCTGTTTGTCTTGAACACACGATCAATAAATCAGAGACATCTTGTATCCGCATCTCGACCTGCCATGTTTATCACACACACACACACACACACACACACAAAAACAGTGCCGGATCATCGCTCCTCCGTGTGCTAAACATCTTCTCCCAGTAGTCCGGACTCCATTTTAGCACCGGAGGCATGTTTAATCTCCATCGATCCGGCGGTGGTTTTATTCCCCTCACATCCCCACGGCTCCTCGCATTAGCTAATGAGGGAGGAGAGCAAGAGAGATTTCCCACAAGGAGATTCTTTAATATTCCTGAGTCATTTATAGCCGCCTAGCAAACTCCGGAGGCCCCGCAGGGACGGTGAAGCCTTCAGACTGCAGCAGCACGGTGGGCGTACGCTTTTATCCAGCCATATTCAGGGCTTCACACACACACACACACCGATGTTTCAATATGTTCATTCTAAAGAAGTGTTCACAGAGGTCATAACCACGCTTTCACTCTCTGTTCATTTCCAGTGCTGTAAAGGAGCTCCTGATGTTGTCCATGTACAGAGGAACGATGCTGTGGATCGTCCTTCTAAGCAGCGTCAGCGTCGTTCTCGTCCGGACGACTCCCATCCCTCTGCTGGATGAATCGGAGGAAATCGACGAACCTTGCTTCCATCCATGCTACTGCGAGGTGAAAGAGGGACTGTTCCACGTCCACTGTGATGGCAAAGGTTTCACCAACATCAGCCAGGTGGCCCAGTCCTGGATCAGACCTTTCAAGCTGTACCTGCAGAAGAACACGCTGCGCAAACTGTACTTTAACAGCTTCCTGCACCTGAACAACGCCATTGCCGTGAACTTGGGCAACAACGCGCTGCAAGACATCCAAGCCGGTGCATTTAATGGACTGAGCTCTCTGAAGAGGCTTTATCTCCACGAGAACAAGCTGGAGGTGTTCCGCAATGACACATTCCTTGGCCTGGAGAGCCTGGAATACCTGCAGGCTGACTACAATGTCATCAGGCGGATCGAGAGCGGCGCATTTAGACACCTCCACAAACTCCGGGTGCTGATCCTCAATGATAACCTGATACCTGCGTTACCTCCGTTCCTCTTCAGATCCATCTCCCTTACACACCTGGACCTGAGAGGAAACCGCCTCAAGAGCCTGAGCTACCGAGGAGCCCTGGAGTACATTGGGAGAAACCTGATGGAGATTCAGCTGGAGGAGAACCCATGGAACTGCGCTTGTGATATTGTCCAGCTGCGGGCCTGGCTGGATAGAATACCATACACATCCGTGGTCGGTGAGATCACCTGCGAATATCCCTTCCACCTGCACGGGAAAGATCTGCGAGAGATCAAGCGGCGTGAGCTCTGCCCGAACCTGACTGATGCGGAGATTGAGGCCAGTCTGGGAATCCCTCATTCGGTAGGAAGAACGAGACCAACCAAGCCTTCATCTATGTTCTCTGCAAACCAGAATACAGTGTCATCTGTTGAACAGAAGAACGTGAAACCGACGCGAAGGCCAAGGCCATCAAAAACCCCGCCCACTCCACGCAGCATGTATCCAAACCACCCACCGATCGCCGGGTACGAAACAAGGCCACCCATCCCCATCATCTGCCCCATTGGCTGCACCTGCAACCTGCACATCAACGACCTTGGCTTGACCGTGAACTGCAAGGAGAACGGCTTTCACAACGTTTCTGAGCTAACACCGCGACCGCTAAATGCAAAGAAGCTCTACCTGAGTGGAAATCTGATCCAAAGGATACACAGGTCTGACTTTTGGAATTTTTCCAGTCTGGATTTATTGCACTTGGGAAATAATAAAATATTTTACATTCAGGAAGGGGCATTTGGCAACCTACCTAATTTACGCAGCCTGTACCTGAACGGGAATAACATCGAGAAACTAACGGCGGACATGTTCTATGGCCTGCAAAACCTTCACTACCTGTATTTTGAATATAACGAGATAAAGGAAGTTCAGCCGGCGGCATTTAGCCCGATGCCTGCGCTTCAGCTTTTGTTTCTTAATAACAATCTTCTGCATTCACTTCCTGTAGGCACTTTTGAAGGAACTTCGCTTGCTCGGCTCAACCTGCGCAACAACTACTTCCCTCACTTGCCAGTGGGTGGGGTTTTGGAGCATCTACATGCTGTGGTGCAGATCGACCTGAATCAGAACCCCTGGGACTGTGCATGCGACATTGTTCCGTTAAAACAGTGGCTGGAGACGTTGAGCTCTGTGGTTATCGTTGGCGAGGTGCTATGTAAAACTCCGGACGACATGTTGGGGAAAGATTTGCGCTCTCTGACCCCGGAGGGGATTTGCCCCGAGCTTTTAAAACCGTCCTTGTCTCCGGATGAACGTGAGATGGAGTTTTCTCCCTCGTTCCCCCCTAAAGCTGTCATTCCTCTTTCCGTGCTCGTCCTAAGCCTCGTCGTTCTGCTAGTCTCGTCATTCTTTGCCGCCGCTGCACTTTGCACATTTGTTATGAAAAAGCGCGACAAGCTTCCTTTTAGAAAGCAGGAAGAGGCAGGGCTGACCGGAATTCAGATGGAGTGTGGAATATTCACAGAAACTCCACCTACACTCCCTGAAACTCCACCCTCTAATCACGTCTATGAGTGCATCAGTGTGCCGTCTTCGCAATGTGCGGCTTATGAGCGGGGACGAGATGGGGCGGAACCTATAGGGCTTTGCAAGGAGGAAGCGGGGCCGATGGATTGCAAGTTGGAAGGGGCGGATTGCGGAGAGAGCAGCTCCAATTACAGGACGGCGCTGGAAAAGGAGGAGGAGTGGACAACTATAGTTAGCCATGCTCCGATCAACACCGTAACGGATATTGCTGGTTTCCATGGGAACGGGATACTCTGTCCGACTGTGATCGACAGCCAAGGGCCGACTCCTAAAGTGGGATTGGTACACAGCCTTTTCGGGACCAGTTCCTGGTTAGGTGACATCAGTCCAAAGCAAGCGGTCGCCACGGACACAGAGGCGAGGACAGACTGCGCTAATCAAACCGCAAGTGGTTACCCCAACCTCAGCGCGAGACTGAAAACCAAACTGGATTACATCGAGGCGCTGGAGAGGTCGTATCAGTTTTAAAACGTTTATGACAAAATAAGAGTCTTAACTTTCCCGTCAACTTTCTTCCAGGATCGAATAAAGACTGAACACCGCGTTGCTCTGGAGGAAATCCGCATACTCGGAGTTTTATAACAAGTGCCTTCACGAGAGCAGCCAGCAACCATGTAAAGATAATTATTTTTATACAACTACAGTTTATTTATCTAAAACACAGATTTAGGGCAAATGGACAAATCTGCAAAAGGAAGGAATGATGCGTCTAAACCACAGATCTCCATATTAGACACCTACGTAGCTGATGACATCATTACATATGCCATGGCGCGATGAGGAATTCGAAAGTAATTGATGTGTAAGGTAAAAGACTCAGGAGACATCGTAAAATAGGTTTATGTGCAGAAACGTGAAAACAGCAGGCGCGCCACGAAACAACGTTCACGCTAAAAACGTGTATGTCATGTAACAATCGCAAAGTGTCCCTGACGTCCACATGTTTATAGCGGGCTAGACCGTGAGGTAAAGAGCAGCTGAGGACGGTGTCGAGTCTCTCAGTATTCGGTTGCGGTTCTGGTAGAGCATTCAGGTGTGGAGCGTCACGTTATGAATAATGATGTCACAATCATGTATTTTTAGATGTGTATGTCATTAATTTTTTTTTCCTTTTTTATTTTTAACTGGGTGAAATGTGTTTTGTTTTAAAGCATATTTACACAAATTTTTATATTAACAAAGCAGATTTTAACAAAACAAAAAACTAGCAGTAAATAATGAACTCGTTGCACTGTTACTGTAGTATCCTATAACGTTTAACATCATCCGGCGCGGCGTCATAACGAGGTCGACCAAAATATACCCGCTACGAGCACGCAGCATTGTTTTTTATTTTAAAATGATATAATTGTATTAATTTTGCATGAAATACTGTGAACTATAATACGCTGGGATTTAACGCCGTTGTTTGTACTTGCGGTTGTTTTATTGCACTAACAGTAGCCGAACTACGTCACGCGTAACGACCCAACACGCTCTCATTTATCTATATTTATATTTTAAAAATAGAACATTTAGCTACTTTAGACACAAAGCTTCTAGAATAGCTAGAAGAAAGCATAGTTAGCATTTCCTTAATTAGCTAGCACACTAACATACCCCAATATGCTCGAGATGTAAATATTTATTTCAGAATGCTCGTCGAGGATGCATGAATGTTTAATTGTTAACATTACTTCAAACAAAACTTCCAGTCTTCCATATCTTGCTGCTAAGAAATGTACCTTCTGCTATCAGTAGCTTGTAAGCCGTCATGCTAATCGAGTAAAGAAAATGTTAGTGGCTATCAAAAAAAAGAAAAACTCTAGATTCTTTTTGAATTTTTTTTAAATATTTTCTTTAATGATTAAGAAAGTGCTAACACTAGCTAGTAGGATAATGTCAGAGAAAAGCTAGCTAATGTTAAAAACAATCTAGCTAATATCAGCAAAAACATCCCAAAATAAAGCTAAATATTGTAAAATAAATAAATAAATAACCCAAGAAATTAGCTCACTTATGTTAGAAAGTTTTCACCAACAAAATCTAGCTAATTAAAAACAGCTATCTTACATCAGTGCAACTCCCCCAAACACAAGGGAAATTTTTATGTAATAAATAAAGGCAGCTAATTTTAAAACATAGCCTAAAAGTTGCTTGATAACAACAATTCCTGGAACAAAATGAACACATTTTTTAAATAACTTGAAACAAATATAAACGCTGCATATTAATATTATTTCCCAAACAAACCTAGCTACACACAGGCTAGCTAGTGAAAATTTCTTAAATTAAAGCAAGCTGTTTTTAAAAATAATTGTGAAAATCCACATACCAATATGGCTAGCTAGCTAAGATTAGAGAAACATTCCCAAAGAACAGGTAGTTAATGTAAAAAAAAACAATAAAAAAAAAACTGGCTAGCTAACGTTGGCAAATTTTTGTGGGCTGTACCCAAAGAAACGGTAGCATGCTAGTTTAAGGGGTTTCGGTATCAGTAGAGCGCCCTCTCTCCCTCGGGCACTAATATGGACATCTGTGGTATTAAGCCTGGCTTTTTTTTCTGTGGATTCCTTTCGTTCTTGCTTTTTTTTTTCTTTCTCGTGATTAGCAAAATTTCAGCGGCGGAGTGAAACTGTACAGCGTTTTTATTCAGCATTTAACCTGCTCACAGCGACGGACGGCGCAGAGGCCGGACGCACGGTTTATAATCATCCATCTGCGTGCAGGACGTGTGCTTATATTTATTCTTCTATTTCAGTGTTATTAATTATTAATTATTCTTAATTATTATTCCTGTACATCATGTTTAATTAATCAGTGTACGATGATTCTGCCTCTCGTTTAGCCTGAACTGAATAAAGGAGGATAAACGCTAACTGCTAAGCGCTCCTCATGCTACTGTGCACTTGTTCACTTTGCCAAGTATACTGTGAAGTGTGGATCTCACACACACACACACACACACACTATTTGAGCTCACAGACTACGCTAACTCCTAGCTAGCATACACATGACCTCATAACTCACTGATTCTTGTTAACTTTCTGAGTTGATATCTAGTTAATTTGCAAAACAGTTGACTTGCTAGCTTTTTTTTTGCCAATTGATTAGCATGCTAATACTTCATGTTAGAAGCAGAATAAGTAGCGAATTTGAACAACAGCATAACAGTATAATAATATTAATTTTTAGCGCTTTGCATGTCACTGATGCATTTACACGTCACATGTAGCATGATAGCTAGCTGAATTTTTATGTAGCTATATTTCCAATCATCTAGTTTAATATCTAGACAAATCAGTTATGAATTCGGCTATTAATGTATCACCACACTTGACTCCAAAATCTATTTATTAAAACCTATTACATTTATAATAGAGAATATCTGATTAGAGCACTGCAAGCACTGATCGTGTGTTAGAAGCCCAGTGTGCCCATGTGAGAGGATGCATGCACCCGTGTGCTCACTTTTGAGTTTTGAGACCTTGGAGGCGTTAGAGGAGGTAGAGGAGCGTTTGAAGTTAGTTTGTAGTCTTTAAATGCTGCTCTTGGCTTTTAAGTGAGAAAACTAATGTTATAAGGTTTTACATTGAATTATGGACTGCATTAAAAATTACCTGGACTGTTGTTGAGTGATAATTAGCTGACTGTCCTAAAGGACCGGTAAGAAGCTAAAGTGCTAGTTGCCTGAATGGTTGTTTCGCTAACATGATGTTAATATCCCACTGCTGAGTCAATCAGGGACGGGGCTTACAATCACAAAGTGATCATGTGACATCACCGTTAACGCTCCCTTCTGTGGCTTTGTGATTGTTTAGCCTCATAGCTCAACGTTACCTAGCATGCTAGTGACGTCAAATTCATTAGCCAATCATATTTTATAGTGAAGGTACGTAGTGCTAAGCAGCTAATCAGAATGACATCATACTATCATGTCTGTGATTGGGAAAGCAAAGGAATGTAAACTCTACCTGTCTTACTCTCTGTCTCACTCTTTACCTGTTTGACTCTATTTACCTCACTCCATATGTCTCACTCACTCCATATGTCTCACTCTCTATATGCCACCCATTTAATACCTGTCTCACTTTATCTCTCTCGTTCTCTATTTGTCTCACTCTCTACCTGTCTCACTGTCTGTTTTTTGCTTTCTGAAATCTACTTTTCTCTGCCTTATTCTTCATCTGTCTCACTCTCCATCTCGCGCTCTGTCTCTCATTCAGTGATCTACTCATCTGTCTGAATTTCTGCCAGTGTCATGCTGTCTGTCTCATTGTCTCTTTCATTCATCCACTTATCCATGTCTCACTCTCTTTCTGTCTCTCTCTCATCAGCTCATCTCTGTCTCAGGTCTTTTCCCTGCCATATTCTCTCCTCCGCTCATCCTTCACCCATTGTTTCTCTCTCTATTGTTTCTCTCTCTATTCCCCTTCTCAGTCGCTCTGTTCCTCTCACCCTGTCTCACTCTCGCTGTCGCTTTCTGTCACCACTTATCCCCCCCTCTCTCTCTCTTCCTGTCTCTCCCTCTCTCCTGTCTCACTCTCTCCCTCTCAGGGGAGGTCTCTGCCTTGTCGACCCTGACCTCCCTGTAGGTTTAGCACATCCTTGTTAGCCGAGCGTTAGCGTGAGTTTCCCGCAGTATGGTGTGATGCGGTTAGCGGGAACAGCGTCTCTTGCGTCGAAGCTGCGTATGTGTAAGAAAGACTAAATATATCTGAGCTGCTAGCGTTAGCTCCTCCGGTTACGTCTTTATTGATCCAACTACCGGGCTAAAAATAGCACAACTAATGCTAGAAACTAAGTATGTGTGTGTATGTGTGTGTATGTGTGTGTGTGGATATTAAAGTGTGTCAGACACACACTGCTGCTCCGTTTATACATACTGCGCAATAACTCCGGCGCTGATTGGCCACAGGAATGTGCGTTACACTCTAACGTTAATGCTACGTCATGCTACAGTTACACTGCGTAACGCTTCCTGTTTTTAATAAATGAGCCTGTGGGGAAAGGGGCGGAGTTTACTCTCTCTCTCTCTCTCTCTCTCTCTCTCTCTCTGCCTATCACACGCTGTCTCACTCTCTTTTTGTCATTTACATAATCCCTGTCTCACTCTCTCACTCTGTAACACATACATCTCTCGTTCTCACTCTCACACACACACAGTCACACACACACACACAATTTTGTTGTATCCTGTACAATGACAATAAAGAATCTCTCTGTCTATCTGCCTGTCTCACTCTCCCTCTCTCTCTGTCTCACTCTCCCTCTCACTCTCCCTCTCTCTCTCTCTCCCACAAGAGAAAAATATAACAGGTGTTATATAGTGTGTGTGTGTGTGTGTGTGTGTGTGTGTGAGAGAGAGAGTGGTAGTATGTATGTTATTGTGTGTGTGTGTGTTATTGTGTGTGTGTGTGTGTGTGTGTGTGTGTGTGTGGTAGTATGTATGTTATTGTGTGTGTGTGTGTGTGTGTGTGTGTGTGTGTGTGAGTGGTAGTATGTATGTTATTGTGTGTGTGTGTGTGAGTGGTAGTATGTATGTTATTTTGTGTGTGTGTGTGTGTGTGTGTGTGTGTGTGTGTGTGTGTGAGTGGCAGTATGTATGTTATTGTGTGTGTGTGTGTGTGTGTGTGTGTGTGTGTGTGTGTGTGTGTGTGTGAGTGGTAGTATGTATGTTATTGTGTGTGTGTGTGTGTGTGTGAGTGGTAGTATGTATGTTATTGTGTGTGTGTGTGTGTGAGTGGTAGTATGTATGTTATTTTGTGTGTGTGTGTGTGTGTGTGAGTGGCAGTATGTATGTTATTGTGTGTGTGTGTGTGTGTGTGTGTGAGTGGTAGTATGTATGTTATTGTGTGTGTGTGTGTGTGTGTGTGTGTGTGTGTGTGTGTGTGTGTGTGTGTGAGTGGCAGTATGTATGTTATTGTGTGTGTGTGTGTGTGTGTGTGTGAGTGGTAGTATGTATGTTATTGTGTGTGTGTGTGTGTGTGTGTGTGTGTGTGTGTGTGTGAGTGGTAGTATGTATGTTATTGTGTGTGTGTGTGTGTGTGTGTGTGTGTGTGTGTGTGTGTGTGAGTGGTAGTATGTATGTTATTCTGTGTGTGTGTGTGTGTGTGTGTGTGTGGTAGTATGTATGTTATTGTGTGTGTGTGTGTGTGTGTGTGTGTGTGTGTGTGTGTGTGTGGTAGTATGTATGTTATTGTGTGTGTGTGTATGTGTGTGAGAGCAAGTGTGTGTTAGAATGTGTTAGTGTATGTCATAAGAGGTGGAAGCGTGTGTGTGAGCGTGTGGTAGTATGTACGTTTTTGTGTGTGTGTGTGTGTGTGAGAGAGAGTGGTAGTATGTACAGTATGTTATTGTGTGTGTGTGTGTGTGTGTGTGTGTGTGTGTGTGTGTGTGTGAGTGGTAGTATGTATGTTATTGTGTGTGTGTGTGTCTGTGTGAGAGAGTGGTAGTATGTATGTTATTGTGTGTGTGTGTGTGTGTGTGAGTGGTAGTATGTATGTTATTATGTGTGTGTGTACGTGTGTGAGAGCAAGTGTGTGTTAGAATGTGTTAGTGTATGTCATAAGAGGTGGAAGCGTGTGTGTGTGTGTGTGTGAGAGAGAGAGAGAACATTTGTGTGTGTATGAGTGAATGTGTGAATGTGTGAGTGTGTGCATGAGAGCAAGTGTGCGTTTGTATGTATGAGTGTGTTTATTAGTGTGTTTGTGTGTGTGTGTGTGTGTGTTTGTTTGAGAGAGCAAGTAAGTGTGTGTACTAATGTATTAGTGTGTAAGCAAGCGAGAGTGTGTCTGCATGTAAGAAAGCAATGTATGTTTGAGAACGTGTGTGTGTGTTTGAGCAACTGTGTGTTAGTGTGTTTGTGTTTGAGAGAGCGAATGTGTGTTAGTGTGTGTGTTTGAGAGGGTTAACGTGTGTTGTGATAATGACGAGTGTGTGCAGCTAAAGGCCTGGAGTGTGTGATCTGTGACGCGGTGAAACACACAGTGCTAATGAACTCCAACGCTAACGAGGACTCGCTACAGGAAATGAGCAGAAACGCTAAAATTAGCGCAGGATGCTAACAGGAAGTCAGGACTTTAATAAGGAGGGAACGCGCGCTCGTCCTCCTGCTGCTCATTAGCGCAGCGCTGTAAATAAACCACACACTTTAGCTCCGTAATGGCCAAATTCACCGCTAATGACCTCGCTGGCGGAAACACTGCGCTTACACACACACACACACTTTCACACCCTGCTGGAGAATTAGCATAATGTGATTTTTAATGAGTGTAGCGACGGTGCACTTCAGCTAACCCTGAACACAAACACACACATCTCCTCAGACTGGACTCGCATCACACTAATAAACATCACATTTACATAATTGTGTCACGCTTCTGTGTTATGAGATGTAACACACACACACGCTCGCTCTCTCACACACACGCACACACACACACAGATAAATATATAAGTAATAGAGATGTCTGGGCGTCTACAGAGAACTTTTTTGTCTTAGCAGAATGTAAAGACAGATGGAGTTATATGAAGTAATGGTGGAGGATAAAGAGGTAAAGAGTGTGTGTGTGTGTGTGTGTGTGTGTTTAACTCATCTCATCCAAGAGAGGGATTTGGGGTTCAAGAAAAAATAAATCAGGAAAAAGTCCATTTAAAAAGCACATATGCTTGACAGATAGATGAGAAAAAAAGAAAAAAACAACAACAAAATGTACAAAAATGGAAAAAGCCAGAAAAAAACATGAAAATGAAACAAAGGAAAAAGTAAATTATAAAGAAAAAGAGCAAGAAAGACGTTTAAAAAGGGAGTGAAGATGTCAGAAAGAAAGTGAGATATGAAGAGTGAAACATGACATGTGAGAGACGTCTGAGCAATGAGACATAAGGAGTAAGTCATGTGACGTGAGTCACGAGGAGTGAGACGTGAGTGACGTGTGGGGAGTGAGACGGAGAAGTGATCAGTGATACGTGGTGAGTAAGACGTAAGGACACCTGGGGAGTAGGATGCGAGGAGTGAGACAGGTGTGTGCTGAGGTGTTGGAGAGCTGAGGCAGGTGTTACGTGTGAGCGCGGTGAGTGTGCTTCACTCCGTTAGTGCTTCATTAGCGGTTATCGAGCTAATAATGTGACTGTAATAAACACTCCGCCGCTCGACCTTCCTGTAAGCCGAGGTCGCGTTGCTCCGCCGTTTCATCAGCGTCTCGCCGCCGTGTTGCACTACACCACTATTTCCAGCTCCTTTAGTAAAAAACGGTGTTGTTCTACTGGTCATGTGACCGCTGTTGCCCGGCAACCGGAAGCTGTCGGTCGGTGCAGCAGCAGGAGTAATAAAGAGCGAGCGCAGACCCGAGTTCCCTCGCAGCACCAGGACGCGTTAATGATGCGGACGTTAATGCGGCGTGTTGGTCACGAGCGCAGGAAACTCTTAATAAGACGTTCAGGAGCCGTGAAGCGCCGAGCGTGAACACTTCATCATCCTCACACTCATCCTGTTACCGCGGAGACATGAAGCGCAGAGAGCGAACACTTCATCATCTTCACGCTGATCCTGTTACCGAGGAGACGTGGAGATGAGATTCCCCCAGCAGGTCGCCGAAAAAAGGGAAGGAAGCTCGCTTTCTGATCAAATCAGTGAAATGAGGAGAGTGTGGAGTGAAGCGGGAGTCTGAGTGCAGCAGCAATCAAACACACACACACACACACACACACACACACCGCCACAGCTTGTCACACACTCTCCATTATCATCATCATCATCATCTCTATCATTACGTTCATCATCGTCTTCATCATCATCACTATCACAAGCCATGAATGAGGGAAAGTAAGTGAGAGGAGGGTGGACAAGGGGAAGTGAACGAGGGGAAGTGTTGAAGTGCACTTCAGTGATGAGTGCCTTAGCTGAAGCTTCTCCCTGTGTGATACTCCACACTCGAGTGATATTGGAATGGCTGGGTTTTGGATCTGTTTCCGGTTCTGGTCCCGGTTCAGTTCCGCCGCTGTAGTGCGGTGGTGGTGGTGGTGGTGGTGGTGGTGTTGGCGGAGTGGTGCAGGGCTGCGAGCGACAGCCTGATGAATGAGCGCCGTGTTCCCTACAGTACGGTCGCTGGGTTTATATTAAAGCTGCATCAATCATCCTGCGGCCATCTTTAACACTAACTCACACCATCGCGTTCCAAACGACGAAACACTAATCACACACTCAGGGTGGAGTGCAGCGCGACACAACTCATCAACACCACCACCTCCATCTCAGCCTGCAGCAGTGTGTGTGTGTCTCTGTCCGATGGCATCACTCACTCACTCACTCACTCACTCACTCACGCTTTACACGGGAGCAGAGAGAGAGAGCGAGAGAGAGAGAGAGAGGAGTTTAAATGAAAAGATTAAGAATTGTCAGTGTGGAAGATAAAACGTGTAAAATGAAGGGATAAATGTGAATGCAGTAAGAACAGAAGCTCTTCAGAACGAGGCCCGAGGTCCAGACGGGCTCGGCGCTGAGGTCCAGACTCGGTCTTCCTCCACGTCATTACAAAAAGTCTCACGTCTGCAAGTTTTACCACCAGACAAAGCCGTCCAATCAGCACTCAGTTCTCTACTTTAGCCACGCCCCCTCTATTAGAGACCTGTCTCCGGGTGACCATCAGCATTAGACTTCACATGATGACGATGATGATGATGTCCTGATTGACTCGAGCTCTTCTACACAATCAATTCCCAAATTAATCAAGCTAATGAGTGACTAGCGAACATTCTCTGACTATAAAGTTAATTTCTTTAAGTGCAGAGCGCCGGCGCTTAACAGCTCACAGTCATTAAGCTCAGACGTCCACACACACACACACACACACACACACACACACACACACACACACACACCTGCTCGGGCATTCCCATCATGCTTCACAGTTAAAGGTATAATAATCTTGTACAGCTGAAAGATTTTAATCAAGCACATCTTGAGGAACTTCAGGAGTGGGATTAAACCGAACGCTCTTCCGTGGTTTTAGTTTGATCCTTTTCAGATGATCTCCGTGCTCCTGGCTAAGAAAACCCTGGGACAAATCAATCAATCACCCAGTAGGGTTATGAGTTCATTTATATGCCATAAACAGCGCGCCATCGGCAGTTCTCAGTCCCAAGAACACCGGTCCTGGAATGATTCACTGGTGACCCTAAGACCTTCTGGATTAGTGCTGAGGCGTGGTACTGAATAACACCACCTGTGGACAGGTCTGATCAGGGGTTAGAGGGCTTTAGTGAGAGTTTCTCATCATTAACCTTCTCGATGAACATCCAGACCTTCCACCTGAACCGACTCTGCTCTTATTGACTAGAAGATTAAGAGCTGGAGATCCACTGCAGCGTAATAACCTCCTCTCGTTCCAGCAGCTTAGAAGCAGGTCTTTATTATTCCCAGCTCTGAGCTCTTACAGTTTTCTAAATGAAAGCTGTTCTCAGGTGGGTTCTCCGTCTGCCCTGTGGTGCTGCTCCTCAAGGACGTGTCAGAGGCGAGAGTTATTCCAAAACGATTTTGCAATAAGCGCCACAACACCATGGGGGATAATTCAGAAAAGACTGAAAGGGAGTGAGACGCAGGAACTACAATTCAGAAGCCTGGAGAGAGAGAGAGAGAGAGAGAGAGAGAGAGAGAGAGATGTGAACAGCGTCCTCAGGTGGTGAGCTGGAACACTTACTGCATCACCGCTTTGATAGGACCAGCTCACATTTATCCAAATATTGTAATGAAGGTCATGTTTCAGCTTGGGCCTGGAGTACATGGTGTTCAGGGTGAAGAGCTGACCATCAGGCTTCAACACTCACACCCTTAACACACGTCTGATCCCAGAGTATCATCATAATGATCTCTTATGATTCCACGTAAAGATCTCTCTTCTGCTCTTCAGGGCAAAACTATTTATTTTATTAAACCTGGATGCGGATTAGCTGAGGGCTGAGAGAAGCCGAAGTCTGAGTGCCGGCTCAGGAACATGTTCAGCTTTTAAAAAATGCTCTTGCTAAAGTTTTACATCAAATTTGTGAAACAATCAACTTTTTGTGCCTTATTTCTGCTTTTACGGTCTTTGTTAGCTAGCTGGCTAATATGCGCTAATGTGTCTTTAAGCAGTTCACAGTCCTTCAACTCAAACATCTACACACCATCCTGAGGAAAATCTGCATCACACTTCTACTCATGTATACAAATCTCAACACACCTAAAGGATTTATTTAAACACAACACTGAGAACTGATGCTGAAATGTGCTTTATGCTAACGCTACCTGCATTAGCTGTAGAGCAACACACACACCTTGGCAATCCACTTAATTCAGCAGCAAAAACATACCAATAAAACAGACTTAAATATACTTGATATGGCTAATATGTGCTAGCATGAAGCAAAATTATGCTAAAACAGGATGCTGCATACTGCACATACATGTGCAGTATGTGCTAGCATGTGGTCAAAATGTATAGCTAGTTTATGCTAAAATGACTAATACGTGAACGTATAGAACGTGTGTGCTAATGTGGATATGCTAATACTGAGCTAACAGAGCAGGATTTCTGAGAACCTGATTTATAAACGAGCGCAACGCTTATGATTAGCGCTAACCAGAGAGCTAACTTTACAGTTTCTTCCCTTTTTGGGGGAAGAAATACACGTGCACTAAATTAGCAGGATATTTTCAGAGAATTTAAATTACATTAGATATTAGAATGCTATTAGAATTAGAAATAAACATTCCCCTAGACGTTAGAATGCTAGGTAATTGCAAACCGAGGTAACTAGCATGATAGCTAATTATCAGGAAAGTGAATTAATCAGCTGAGGCGAGTTTTTAAGAAGTAAACAGTGTGTGTGTGTGTGAGTCATTTGAGCGCTGATGCTGTGTGAGCGGAGGTGGACATGTGAGGGTTACACGCAGCAGTCTCCCTCTCTCGTTTACAAACACACACACACACGTTCAGAGGTTGTTTATTTTTTTATTAGTTTCCTCCAGTTTATAAATTACACTTTCAAAAAGAAGAAAAAGGAAAAGAATAAAAGAAAGAAAAGACTTTTGTATATTACATTAGAACAGGAATTTCCCATAAATCCTCACACTCGTCCTCACACTCATCCTCTCTCTCTGTCTCTCACACTCTCTCTCGTCTCCTAGGTGACGGTTTTGAAGGTCTGCAGGATCAGGTTGGTTTGGTGGATCAGTCGGTTGGCACTAATGAACACATTTATTGCTCTGTGGGTCAAAAACACAATGAATTAAAATAAAGAATTGTTATTATTATTATTATTCTTGAATGCTACAGTAACCGCTCTCTAGATAAGACACGTGTTCAGTAATATGAGCACTAAAGAGTCTTTTGTGTGATTCATCTCCTTCCACACGACTCCAACATCTTTCCATTTATGTGTGTTTTTATTTGCAGTGTTATGTTGCAGTTTCTCTATATTCCTACAGGTGGCACACTCTAAACTATTCACACAATTAGTATTTCACATTAATTCACAGAATTATGTACAAGTTTGTTTATATTTGAAACAAAGTTTGATGAAAATGAATACAGATATTTTATGGTGACTTCTGTCTCTAAAGAGCTTCAAGTTAACAAAACCACGCGATTAACTCAAACGATTCACTAAACCACAGAGGAGAGACTCACTGACTTACTGATTCACCCCAGTGATTCGTTCAGGAGGACCAAATCATCAGGACTCATCACTTACTTTCCGTCTTTGAAGTAGGTCTTCAGTGTGTCGCTGAAACTTTTTGAGTATTTCACAAATTCCTTCTTTTGGTGTTCAAGCGCCTGCAAACAAACAAACAAACCATTAAAAGCCCGTCTTACGGATGGTCTGTGAGCACATGACCCACTTAACGATGTTCCAGTGCTACACATAACAAGCTCTCTGTGAATGAAAAGGGACACGGGTGGGGACGCAGATGGGGACACCTCAGAGTGGGAATTACAGGACGGGACAGGACTTTGGACAGATCCGGCCGGGTCCAGTTTAGATCGGACCACGATATCCCGGCTCCGCCCGACTGGGTTTAACACACCTCACGTTAACCTCACACACAGAGACGCCGCACCAGTGTACAGTGTGTGTTAGCGGGGGGACTGGGCGCTGGGTTAGTCTACCATGAGGCTACATTCCGTTTACACTCCCGCTAATCCCGCTTTAATCCCACACACGTCTTATGTTAATATTATGCATCATCACCCTGATCTCACCGTTACACTAATCCTAAATTAATTGCGCATTAATCTTACGCTAACATCATGCTAATCGTACTTTGAGCTTACACACAATGAAGAAAATGTGTAACAAACACAACGATCTCATAAACGAGCCAAGTGTGTGTGTGTGTGTGTGTGTGTGTGTGTGTGAGAGTGTGTGTGTGAGAGAGTGTGTGAGTGAGAGACCCACCCTGCGGTTCTGGTACTGGTACTTCTTGAAGACAATGTTGACGGTGTCCAGCAGCTCCTTTATGGCACTCGCAATGTCTCTGAGGAAGAGAGGGGACCAGAGAGACAGGTTAAAGGTCACCGTCATCAAACTCACTGTGTGATCATTACTGGGGCTGTCGCACTGGTCTATAGAGTGTGTGTGTGTGCGTGGAACAAAAGATGAACGTAAAGCTGGATTTGCTAATGCTAGCTTGTACTGCATGCTAAAGCAGGATAACGTCAAGCTAATTTCACCTGAGGATGATATCAGGACTGGGGAAACTACACTTTTTGGAGACCTCTCTAAGACTTGTGCTGGAGCAGTGAGACAGGGACAGGAAGTGGACGAGGAAGAGGAGTGTGGTGTGTCTGCGTCTCACTTTATAGTCTGGAGGAAGCGCACTCTGTCGTTGATCTCGTCTGGGATTTTACTGAGGATCTGCTTCAGCGCTCGAGCTTTATCGTTCAGGTCCTGAAACTCCTGCTCCGGCCTCTCGATCAGATACTCTGGGAAAAACACGGCTCGTTTGCATCTCATTTGCATCGTCGTCATCATCATTAATATCTCATTTACGATAATCATCATTATCTCACACTGCCCCAATTTAACACGTCATTTACATAACACTCTCTCTCTCTCACTCACACACCAGTTAAGAGCCGATTTGCATTAATCATGCGACACGCATATCATTTGCACGGAACACTCTGTAATCTACACACTCCTCTCTCTCTCACACACACACACACTCACCTTCCACATCGTCCGCAGCCATGCGCAGTAACGACTCTGTGAAATTAACCTCCACGTTCTTCTTCTCCAGGATCTTCATTATGATGTCCTGAGTCAGACCCGGGTTCTCCTTCTCCGCCTCGACGCAAAAACAAACAGATCACAACAACTATATGTGTGTGTATATATACACATAGTGCTGTGAAAAGGTATTTGCCCCTTCTTGATTTTTTTTTATGTCCACACTTAAATGTCCACTAACCCGAGTGAATACAGAATGCAGATTTTAAATAATGACTTCATTTATTAACGAAAAGCTGTTCAAATCTCAAAAAGTTTCACTCTGTATTTTTTAGCCATTCAGAGGTGGACGTCCTGGTGTGTTTCAGATCATCGTCCCGCTGTATAACCAGAGTGAGCTTGATGTCATGAACTGATGGCCGGACGTCCTCCTCCAGGATTCTCTGCTAGAGCTCAGAACTGATGGTCCTGAAGCTGCAAAGCCCGAGTCCATCACACTACCACCACCATGCGTGACTCTTTTTCTGCTTCACTTTGTTAGAGAGTTTCTATTGGTGTCATTTCCTGATTCAGCAGGTCTGGCAGTAATCAGGCCTGGGTGTGGTGAGTGAAATGTAACTCAGCTTTCCAAAAATTACAGGTAATTCATGATTTAGAAAGGAGGGGCAATTACTTTTTCACATGGGGCCAGACGGTTTTGGACAGCTTTTTTCCCCTTAATAAATGAAATCAATCAATTAAAAACTGCACGTTGGATTTACTTTAGGTTATTTTTGTGACAAATATGCAAAAAAAAAAAAAAAAAAACACAGACTTTTGCAAAAACTTTTTCACGGCACTGAGTAACATTTACATAAAACAGAATCACACTTCTGGCAGTTTATCATCAGAGGGCGTGGTCTAAACATACCGGTATTTAGCCCAAACTAACATCCAATTTACATAAACCACAACTTGATGGTTACATATTCACATTAAAGACACCAGTTGATTTTGTAAATTACATAATTTTACCTGATTTGGTATCTAATTACATGTTCTTCCTTTATACGGAGTGTATTTACTCCAGTGCCAATACTAATAAAACATTTAAACTTAGGGGGGGGGGGGGGGGGGGGGGTGGTGGCTCTTTAAACGTACTTTAATAAACGCTGCACGCAAGGTCTGAGCCGCCGACAGGTTTATTCTCTCCAGCTGCGTTAGGAAAACACACACACACACACACACAGTGTTAATCAGCTTCAGGTAGATCACAATAAAGCAGCTGTAAAGTGAATGATCGACTCCTCAGATAACAGGAAGTGGACTTTGAGGCGAAGTTACCTCGTTGAAGACGGGATACATGACGGCGTATAACGTCATCGAGACCATGGAGCTCGTCTCAGCTTCATTCTTCATCTCTTCCATTGTCATCCTCAATACACCGACAACCGCATGGGAGGAAACGCAGGAGGACGTGGAGAGGGAACACGGCGCAGAGAACACCAACGCCGCGCCGAACTGGGGAACGCCTCCACCACACCGTCAGCACCGCCGCCACCCGGCCCCGGGAACACCGTGGGAACAACACCACCGCCGCCGCCGCCGCTCGGGCTCCGGGACTCCTGTGACGGGATCAGCACTGACATTTCAGTACAAAATGATGGCATTTATTCAGAGAAACTCATCTCACGCACACACACACACACACCCTTCCTGAGATAAAAAGGTGTGTAATTCACAATTCCTGAAGAGACACAGTAATCACTCATCTCTCCCACTGGTATATAACGAGGCACTGTGTGTGTAATAAAGCTGTAATAAACATGTTATAAGCATTAACGTTCCCTCTCACAGCCTCTTTAAACACCACAGCGCTTCTTCATTAGCAACATTAGCCTTATTATTTACACACACACACACACACAACACTAACATAAAGCTGCTAATCGTCCTTACACTGCAGTGTGTAATAAAGGGTAATAAACCAACCTGAAACCTGAGGAACATTTACATTCATTTACAATTATAATGAAAATAAAAAGCTCAGACTGCACACACACACACACACACACACACGGCTCCACATTAGCATTAGCGTTTCTCAGCTAGCGTCTATTTAAATAACACGGAAATGACGACGGCGCGGAGCTCAGCAGAACCGAACCCGCAGAGATCCGGATCAGATACCTGTACAGGTGTGTGTGTGTGTGTGTGTTTAAAGCCGAGCCTGAGCTCAGGTAATCCGCGCCTCAGAGCGCTAACACGGAGCCGCTAGCCTGTCCGCTTCACAAGGCGGAAGTGTTCTGCGCGAGCTGCGTATGTGGCGACGACTTCCGCCTAGCAACCAATCAGGAGAGAGCGTGACGTCATGCTGCCGGGAAGACGGGCAGAGCTCCGGGGAGAGCGAGTGTGGGAAACATCATTTAAAAGAATAGAAAAAATATATACATTCAAACTAAAGACAGTTCACAGAACCAGGAACAGAAGATAAACAGTATAACCAAATTTAACGAAAATATGTGAATCAATAATAACAATTTACTAAATAAACCAACAAACAGATCAATCAATCAATCAATAAATAGCAAAACAATTGAGAAAACATACATACAGTGACACATATGAATGTTATCCGTTCCGGAGGCGAGTTCTTAAGGAGAAATTTCGTATTTTGCTGATAATCCGTTCCAGCCACCCAAAAATATTACCAGTTTCACAACATTTAGAAAAGACATAATGAAGGAAAATATGAAATAAATAGACATTAACAGTCACTTAACGTTAATTTATGATTCCACCGGCTGCTAAAAAACAAACTGAAAGCAGCTCCCTTTTCTTCTTGATATCGTCCTTGATAACATTCTGGGGACCCGTGGTGCTGCGTCTTCACTAAATCTTACACAAAATGCTAATTAAAACACACACACACACACACACACACACACACACACACACACAAAATACATAAACTCACTTCTCTTGGCTTGCAACTGATGCGAACATGTTTTATTCACTTATTAACCTATCCTCTGTTCAGTCGCTCGTATGCAGGAAATGCTTCGAGTGTCGAGGCAAATTTGCTGGAAAATTTCAGTTCTTAGGACAAAAATTCCTGAGGCGAGGCGTTCGTATGCCGAGGTACCGCTGTACCACGAATGGACAGAACAATCACAGTGTTTCTTTGATTAAACCTGAGTATCAATACAATAACAGGGAAGATCTGTGATTTTCTATTGGATAGAACGAGTGTAAGAGGTTTTGGATTTGATTTAGAAAATGAAGATTTATAACTGCAGAATTTGGCCATTCAAATATAAAAGTTCAAATGATTTGCTCCTGTGAAAAAATATCTCATTATGTCCTTTAACGTAAAATGATACGATGACCTCAGCTCTGACCTCCGTCACAAAAACGTCAAGGTAGAGATTTATAAGACCATCACACTTAGAAGATAGATAGATAGATTTTACATCAACATACAAGAAACAAGGTGTAGCAGGATAATAATCAGCGGTTTAAAAATAAATTCTACCCAGACATATTATATGACTTTGGAGTTGATGAACCTTTAGTATTTTATAACATTTATTTTGCCCTGCGATGGATTGGCGCCCTGTCCAGAGTGTACCCGCCTTGTGCCCTAAGTCTCCTGGGATAAGCTCCAGGCCCCCGGAGACTCGGAACAGGATTAAATGACATAGATGATGAGTGAGCGCGTGATCATTTATTTTATGAATTGTTCTTTTCTCAAAAACAGTATGTTAAGCCACGCCCCTTAATTTATATAATATTTGTGTAGCACTTCAAACTGTGGAGATTGTCACAAAACAGCTTTACAGGAATAAACATTCCAGACATACACAGTATATTTAAGTAAAACATGTAGAAGTGTATATCTTTATCCTGGAGGTGACGTTACTGAGGGAAAACCTCCCCGAGACTTCATGAGGAGGAAACCATGCTTCTAACGGGAAACCAACCTCATTTAGGTGATAAGAGATAGCGAGGTTATAAATCAGCTCCTGCTCCAACTGTGTGCTGTGAGGTCAAATGTGCTGCTGTTTAACACGAAGTGTGTTTCCTTAATATGATCTCACACACTGTTCACTGATGGAGACTCGGGTACGAAACTGTTATCTTAGCTCTTAGTTCTAGTACTATCAGTGTGAAGGCTGTGTGTGTGTGTGTGTGTGTGTGTGTGTGTGTGTGTGTGTGTGTCAGAGCCAGACCTAAGCTAAGAGTCCTCATGGTTATTAAGGTTACCAGTGATCAGGTATCGCACGTCTCTATAAACAGAGCACACAGGGCCACGCCCATCCTCAGCAGCTCCATGTGATCAGAACCAAACCAGAAGTGGGTCGGGACGGTCCAGGCGTGTTCAGAGATCAGCGGAGCTCAGGACTGATACTCAGGGTGAAGTTAAGACAGTGCTCATCTTTACAATCATCTAAAATCGGATTCAATTTGAACAGTTTATGATGAAATAAATCTCACCGGTGTGTGTTAGGAAGCTCGGTAGTTTATCCTGAGATTCCAAAACCTTTTACTGGATAAAAATAACCTTCAAAAACAATCAGTCACATGGTGATAAGAGGTACAACAGAGCTTTATTCATCCTACACCAGCAGTTTGGCACAATTACAATTGTTTATTCATTACTAAATAATTTCATATTTTCTATCTGATTATTGTTATGTTTAATGTTTGTGAAATGAGTGAGTTCTGGTTCACACTCATGCTATAGCAGCTGTAAACTCGTCCCCTCACCGTCCCGTCTTTATTCTCCTTTAAAGTGAATAAGAGAAGAAAACACACTTTGTTCCATCATGTTAGTGAGAAACCGCTGTGCTGAGGAATAAACCCTCAGACTGTTCCACAGCGCTGACACTGGAGACTCCTTCCACACTGTAATGTTTACCCACGTTTATGTGGAGCGTCAGCTGTAAATAAGCTGTTACTATAGAAACCATAATGTATGGTTGTGAATGATGGGAAACTGACTGCACATGAACAGACGAACAGAAGACAAATGAAACGGGTGGAGATGAACAGAAAACAATATCGTGGAAGCAAAAAATACAAAAATATAAAACTCTAAATAACATTTTCCATGGAGCTGTTGTGTTGTTGATTGAGTAATAAAAGTGTTTTGGTGTGGCTTTAAACCGCTCCAGTTATTATCTCTGTCTGGGTTTCGCTTCTTGTAGCCGCATTTCATGATGAAGGTGGAGATGGGCGGAGTCACTCGGCCCAATAGAAATGACTAGAGCGGGTTTTATTCTCTCATAAAATGTAAATGTTCTTCTAATGAATCCTGGAACATGTGAACAGTCGACAGTACAGTACACACACACACACACACACACACACACACTAGACCTGCTCCGTCTCCAGATAATAAATGTTTTGGTTAAATTACATTTTTTTTTCATTTTGTCCAGACAAGGTGCGAGCAGAAGGAGATAAACTCGACTTTAAATACAAACGCAGGAAGGAAACTCAGTGAAAATTAAACACAAGGAGACGATAATGTTCACAATTACAGAGCTGTTTTTTGTTAAACGCCTGAAACCATCATCACGTCTCATCGCCTCCGGTCTTCTAGTCTCCTCCAAGCTGCTTGTGTGTGGTGAAGCTCCTCAGAAATCCTCATATAGCACACATATGGAAATAAACACACACACACCCCCACACACACACACACACACCCCCACACACACACACACACACACACACACACACACACACAGATTAAACATCACAATCATAAGTCCAGTCGGCATTTCCTCATCTCCAAAATCTCCATTTTGTCCACCATTTCTCCATCTCCTCCTTCTTCTCCATTTTCTCCAGCTCCATCATCACCTTGACCTTCTCCGTCTCCTCCACCTTGTCCACCTCCTGTACAGTAATGCCCTGCTCCACGTCTCGCCGTCTCCGGGTCGTGTTCCGCTCCACGCCGAGGTTCTGCTGCGCGTTCATGGACCTGCAGGTCTCCTCCACGACTCTGAGACAGGAAGTGGAAATGTCACTGGAGATCTTTTGGATGTGGTTCCTCAGTGAGGAGATCTCCATCTTCAGCTCCTCGTTGGCTTGAAGGAGAATCTTCTGCATCACATGTGAGTCTTCCATCATGATGAAGATCTTCTCCCAACGTAATCGCTCTCCACCGTCACAGGGACACGGAGAAACTCCTGCTGGGAAATGCATGAAGACCAGGCTTATTATTCACACACACACACACCTCATATGTTCCTACATGATGACTCTCAAACATTTTGCTTTGAAATGTAATACTTTTTACTCTCCACTAAGTGACGCCCACACATTTATATCAATCATGTGTGTGCACGCCGAACTAAACGGAACATTGAAGGTAAAATGAAAGCAGCACTTTAACTTAAATAATAATTTGTTAAAATAAACTAATTATTCGTATAAAATTTTGCGTACTGTATGTGATTTTATGCATTTGTTTTTTTTCTTAAATTAGTTGTTTGTCTAATTAATTTAAATTAGGGATAATAAATAAATAAACTAAAAAGTCAATAAATACATTGTGCGTGCTCTAATCAGTCAAATTAGTCGCTTGAAGTGAGCACATTGTTTGTAAATAAATAAATAAACACATCGTGACCTGTGTTTGAAGAGTGACGGTGAGGTGATTGGTTGCTCTACATCTCAGTTCCCCCTCATGTCTGTGTTTCCTTTTGGCTCCTTTCTTTTAGTGATGATGTCATAGTTAGTCCTGCCGGAGTCCCTGCTTGCACTTTGCACTAAATATACATTCACCTTATACATTATGTGACTGTGACCAGACCTAACTGTTATCTCTCCTCTCTCCCCCCCCCCCCCCCCCCCCCCCCCGCCCCCCTGTCTCACTACACATGTCTCTCCTGAGCTGCAGTGATCCAGACCCCTCTGTCCTCTGGACCTGTCTGACTCGTCCTGGTGTCCTTCTTCTGGTTGGAGATCTCGTCACATGGAGCCCCGTCTGGTCTGTCTGGGATGCGTCTGGTGTCTGGAAACATATAGTTTCCTACAGTCTACCTGAGTCTCCAATAACCAACTGGACTCCATATGAACTTAAACACGTCTCCTGTTATACTGAACTTCCAGCCTCCTAACACACAGTATGAGTGCAGATCAAATCCCTGCTCTCCGTTATCACCCAGATGAGGATGGGTTCCCTGTTGAGTCTGGTTCCTCTCAAGGTTTCTTCCTGTTACCATCTCAGGGAGTTTTTCATCAGGGACCATCTGATCATTCTGATTCACACACACTTACATCTCATACACACTTCTGTCATTTTTTTGATTTTGTAAAGCTGCTTTATGACAATGGCAACTGTTAAAAGCGCTGTACTGTACAAATAAAACTGAATTGAATTGTTTGTGGTTGTGTTTGTGAAATATCTCTCAGTCTGTTGCTCTTCCTCTAAATCAGTGATTCAAAAATAACAAACAGTTTCTTCTTCTAAATGAATTTCAAGTTCAAAACACTAAAGTGAATAAAACACACCTGTGAGTCGACTTGTTTGGTTCACCATTAGTTTTCAACATTGTTTGTTTATTTCTGTTTTGTTTAAATTAGTTGTGAAATGAGAATAAACAAAGAGCAGGTAAATTAATCCACATAAATCAGTTTAATAACTTAGAAAAGCTTTTAACGATTTAATGCTTACGAATCAGTTCCCCCAGCTCTGGTGAGCGACTCTTTAGTGAATCACACACTTTAGACGTGTTCACAGAGCACACGGCTGAACTCAGCACACACACACACACACACACACACACACACACACACACACACACACACACACACCACACAGTCATGTGACATCTATAATTTTAACATGAGTGAATAACGATCAGGTCTCAGGTCTACAGAATCATTCATCAGGTTGGTTCACTGATTCACTGATTCACTGATTCACTGGCTCCTGTACTGTGGAGGTGAAGGTTAGTTGGGACTCACGCTGCTGCTCTTCTGTGATGTCATTATAGGAGAGATCAGAATAATCCTCGTAATCATAAGCGGATCTGGTCCTGCTGAGAAGAGAGAACATCCAGAGGAGGAACAGAGCTTTACACACACTCATGATTCACACCCGCTGATTGTACTGAGCTCTAACACACCTCCTTACCCCGCTGTTTTACCCACAGTGCCTCTGTGCAGAATAAACACAGCGTGCAGTGGCCTTTTAAACCGGACGTGGGTTTGGAGGAGGCACTTAATGTGTGTGTGTGTGTGTGTAATAAGAGAGCCTCTTGGGGGGGGGGGGGGGGGGGGGGTTCCCTCCTCACTTCCTCTGCTGGAACATCCTAAAGGTGGGGAGAGAGAGAGAGAGAGAGAGAGAGAGAGAGAGAGAGAGAGAGAGAAACATGAGTCTACTCGGGTCCTTCAGCTTCATCGTTCATCACCATGATGTGTTTATTCAGCACATAAAGCACAGCACTGAGAGGAGACAAGCTGCACTAATAAATAACTCTCCATACGGTCTCACAAACACACTGCAGATCACCGGAACCCGAGGGGGGGGGTCACAAAAACACTCGGAGTGGGGAATACACCAGAAGGAATTAACTGATGAGCTCAACCACAGCCAAAGGCCTGGAAGACCACGGAGGACAACTAAAGAGGACGAGCGCAGAATTCTGTCCATGGTGAAGGAGACCAGACCAGTGGCCCAGAACACTCTTGATGATGTCGGCGTGTCAATGTCTTCACAGCAAGGTCCAGACCCCTGGGAACAGAAAGGACCGATTAGACTTCGCCAGATTCTTAGGACTGATGAAACCCAACTGAACTGAGAAGGGACAGCTCATGATCCAAAGCACCACATCATCTGTCAGACATGGTGTAGGCGGTGTTATGGTATAAGTGCGTGTGTGTGTGTGTGTGTGTGTGTGTGTGTGTGTGTGTGTGTATGGTGTTTATTGATGACCTGACTGCTGATGAATTGTGAAGTGTAGAGGGCGAGACTCTCTGCTCAGCCTGACAGGACGCGGCTTCATACTGCAGAGGGATAACGACCCAAAACATACAGCGAACTCTATCAAGGCAAAGACATGTGATCGTCTTCACTGGCCTGGTCTCAGCCCAGTACGGCGTGTGTTTCACTGAACACCAGACTGAAGGCAGGAAAAATCACAAACAATCACCAGCTGGAGGCAGCGGCAGTAAAACCCTGGCAAAGTGTCTCGAGGGAGGAAACTCAGCATGGGGTCACGTCTAGACGTCAGGCTGTCACACGCTGCACAGGACCATCATCCAAGTGCTAAAGACAATCCTGATGTTTGTAATTAGGTGCATTTGTTCCGGTAGTTATGAGCCAAGTGTGTGTGTGTGTGTGTGTGTGTGTGTGTGTGTGTGTGTGTGTGTGAAAATGGCTGTAATTCCTGAATGGTTAATGCCACACTTTTGTCAAACCCCCGGAATTAAAGCTGAAAGTTCTGACCGAGTTTCCTTTCAACCTCAGTACAGAAGAACAAACGGCAAAACACTTCTCACTGTTCCAAATGAATGGACCTGGTTCTATCTATCTCTCTGTCTCTCTGTCCTTTATCTGTGTGTCTGATTCTCTCTCTGTCCCTGATGTGGATGATGTTGTTGTTGATGTTACTGACTCTGTATCTGTAGAAACTGAAGGTGTGACTCCATTTAAACTCATAAAATCATTTATAAAGTAATAAATAGTTAACAAGTCTAACACACTGTGCGGTTCAGGGTGTGTCACTGTGTCTGCAACAGCTCTGTGTGTGTGTGTGTGTGTGTGGCAGCAGTGACATCACAAACTGCAAGTTGAGGCAAATAAAGTGCTGAGATTTTAATAAGAGAGGACTGATCTTCTGTCAGGAGGAGAACATCTGAGAAGTTCATCAAGAAGCTGAAGGTCAGAGGTCACGCACCGACCGTATCACTCACACCTGTCTCTCTCTCTCTCCACTTCCTCTTGGCTGGAACTCGGCATGAATTACTCGTTACATCATCAGACTCTCACTTCAGCAAACTGCAGTGGACGTGAAACCGACCCTGATCATGTTCACCTCAGTGTACCTGTCTGTCTCTCTGTCTGTCTGTCTGTCTCTCTATCTATCTGTCTCTCTGTCCGTCTGTCTGTCTTTCTGTCTGTCTCTCTCTCTGTCTGTCTGTCTCTCTCTCTCTCTGTCTGTCTGACTGTCTCTCTGTCTGTCTGTCTGTCTCTCTGTCTGTCTCTCTGTCCGTCTGTCTGTCTTTCTGTCTGTCTCTCTGTCTGTCTGTCTGACTATCTGTCTGTCTGTCTGACCGCACTACTTTCATCTCCAGGATAAACCAGGAGTTTAAAAACACACAATGTGGTTTGAGAGAGCTGGAACTCTAAATGCTGCTGTGACGTGTGACGTGCTGGTCAGTAACTACACACACTCTGTGTTTCAGGCTGTAATGGAGCACTTTACATTTTATATAATGGACATACAACGCAAACACACTTTCAGTTATAAGAACTGAAGAAAATATAATAAAAGCAAAAAACAAACAGAAAACACTGTCGAGCCAGAAAAGAAGCAGTGAATGTGTAGTGATGTAACAGCTACAGGGAGCATGTGGTGTGTGCAGTCCATCCATCCTTCTAGAAACCTCTGTAGTCCAACTGACAATGTTAGGACCTTCGCTCAACATTAACACACACACACACACACACACACACACACACTATGGGCAATGTGTGAATGAGACTAATCTGCATGTGTTTGGACTGTGGGAGGAAACTGGAGAACCTGAGTACAGCACTGATCTACACATGTCAACATAAGATCATATAATGTACAGGTCTCACAGCAGGTCAGTAAAGAAATAATTGCATGAAAGTCTCACACACACACACACACACACTTGTTGTACAATAGTTCAGCAAACTGACAGTAAAAGCTGTAATATCCTTTCATTTCCTTTCCAAACACTCCTTCAGCACTGCTCTACTCAGCACTGACCCAGTTACACACACACACACACACACACACACACACACACACACACACACACACACACAGCTATTATTTATAGACTCACAGTGAAATATTATTGTAATGTCCGCTAGGGGCGCTACACCCGCACGCAGCGCTGCACGGGTTTCCTCGGTGAAGGTGTAATAGCGGGACTCGGCATGACGTCATCCGGTTGAAGTCTGGCGGCCATGTTGGTTTAAACGCTGAACACCGCGGCGTCACTCAGCGCGTTCAACCTTAAACTGGCGGCTTTGTGAAGTTCAGCGTTTATAACAAACAGCGTCAAGCTGCGGGGAGCCGCGTGTGTGTGTGTGTGTGTGTGTGTGTGTGTGTGTGTACATGCATTCAGTACATCACCATTCCGTGTGTGTGTTTCACAGTAAACAGGGCAAGACAGTGTATAATGATTCAATTATTCCCAGGTTTTATATAAATTGAGATGAGATCGAAACAACCTGAGACTGAATTAATTGTTTTCTTTGGCAGTTCTGATGTGTGTGAGTAATCCAATATGGCGGACAGGCCCCGCCCCCGCCACGCCCCCTGCCTCAGCACTGGGGGAGAAAACACACAAACCAAACAACACCAGGGAGGATAAAGGAGTTGGAGATAAAAGTAAAAGATAAATATATATAAAATAAACAAAAATAAACACCAGGAAAGATAAATAGATAGATAGTCAGTTAGATAGATTCCAGATATCTGTAACATCCTGGTGTTAGCAGTGTGTTGTGATGTCATTAGTGTCGCGAGACCATGGGTGTACGAGACGGTATGTGATTCAAGATGTCGGAGTAAAGCGCAATACAACACACGGCGGTATCCTGTGGTTACTGCACACACACATATCGTGCCATAGGGCAACCACAACAATATCCAGCAGCAGTAAAAACAGACGGATACACACAGACAGTGACAGACAGACAGGTATACACAGACAGATACACACAAACAGATACACACAGACAGTGACAGACAGATAGATACACACAGACAGATACACACAGACAGATACACACAGACAGTGACAGACAGATAGATACACACAGACAGTGACAGACAGACAGATACACACAGACAGTGACAGACAGACAGATACACACAGACAGTGACAGACAGATAGATACACACAGACAGTGACAGACAGACAGTGACAGACAGATAGATACACACAGACAGTGACAGACAGACAGGTATACACAGACAGATACACACAAACAGATACACACAGACAGTGACAGACAGACAGATACAAACAGACAGTGACAGACAGATAGATACACACAGACAGTGACAGACAGACAGGTATACACAGACAGTGACAGACAGACAGTGACAGACAGACAGATACACACAGACAGTGACAGACAGACAGTGACAGACAGATAGATACACACAGACAGTGACAGACAGACAGGTATACACAGACAGTGACAGACAGACAGTGACAGACAGACAGATACACACAGACAGTGACAGACAGACAGTGACAGACAGACAGATACACACAGACAGTGACAGACAGACAGGTATACACAGACAGATACACACAAACAGATACACACAGACAGTGACAGACAGACAGATACACACAGACAGTGACAGACAGACAGATACACACAGACAGATACACACAGACAGTGACAGACAGACAGATACACAAAGACAGTTACACACAGACAGATACACACAGACAGTGACAGACAGACAGTGACAGACAGATAGATACACACAGACAGTGACAGACAGACAGATACACACAGACAGTGACAGACAGACAGATACACACAGACAGATACAAACTTTTATTGTTATAATGAAAGACTGGAAAACACATTTGTTTTGCTGGGATGAAGATCTGAAACAACAGGAGCTGAAACAGAAAACCCTCTGAACAGCATAAACACACCTGAGGGATTTTTTATTATTATTATTATCTTATTATTATATTATTATCCTACATACAATTTGACATTGAAACAATAAGCATTTATAGCAATTCAAAGACACAAGGCACACGATACAACATGAACACACAAAAGAACCAACAAACAGGAAAGCGGAAACACAGGTGAAGGGGGGGGGGGGCGGGGGTGCTAGACAGTCTAATTAATATTAGTTAGTGATGTTGAGTTTCTGACATTTACGAGGTCACACACATGTGCTTTAGTGAAGGGAACATTATTTTCTAGATCTCTTGTGAAAACACAAAAGAGCCCAGCAAACATTTGGACGTTGAAATGACGTCCCTCTGACACGTCCCGTCATGTCCTGGATGAAAAATACTTCCACAGTGGACGTGTTTGAGGTTATCTGATTCACAACGGCTGTCATAACCGGTTATGAATCCTTCATTGTTTTGCTTGGAGGGTATATACGGACCAACACGAAGCGAAAAGTCACAGTCACTGCTCTACATGCAACCCCAGATAACTGTCGGTTTAGGAATCGTTCTGCCACATGTTTTAACCAACTCATGCCGTCGCACCGGTCAGGGACACGACGTCGCCATCAGACCAGTGTGTGCTTTAGGGATTTACATTTATAAATAAACAATCTCCCAAGTAATCACATGATACTTAGGACAAAGTCAGTAACAAGATAAAGATCATCTCTTTAAAAACGATATAGCACAGTTTCCTGATTCGATCCCCTTTAAGATTAGTCCCAGAAAAATCTAATATCTAGGGATTTGGATGACACATAACCATGCAGATCTGTATAAGGCGAATTATCAGCTTCTACTTTCCAAAACAAAATTAGATCTCGAAAGATGGGACCTGCTACCCCTCTCTTTGGGCGGAAGAATAAACACAGTTAAAATGAATCTGTTTCCAAAATTCCTTTACCTGTTTCAGTGTCTTCCAATCTTTTTAACAAAATCTTTTTTCAATAACTTAAGTAGTCAGATTTCTACTTTTATTTGGAATAAAAAAACAACCACGTATTAAACAAAGTATCCTACAGAGGCCCCGTGAATTAGGAGGAATGGCACTTCCAAACTTTCTTTATTATTATTGGGCTGCTAATGTGAGGGCCATGTTATTCTGGGCGCAGTGTGCTGTCAACCCTCCCGTCTGGGTAGCTATAGAGGAAGCATCCATGGGATCGATATCTCTCTCATCATTATTATGTGCTAAATTGCCACAAAAACAACCCACATCTTCTTTTACCTCAAACCCACTGGTTATACACTCAGTTAAAATTTGGAATCAGTTTCGGCGTCATTTTAAGCTCACGGCTCTATCTCTGGTATCACCACTGAATGGGCACTGCATGTTTGCTCCTTCTCATACAGATGATGCTTTTGGGGTTTGGTTTGAGTGTGGTGTTGTGTCATTATACGATCTTTACATTGATAATATCTTTGGCTCATTTGAACAACTTATACAAAAGTTTAACATTCCCAGGACACATTTTTTTAGATATCTACAGCTGAGGAATTTCATTTCCTGTAATTCTGAGTCTTTCCCTTTGTCTCCTTCTCCATCCCTTTTAGATTCTGTTTTTAGCTGTAAACCAGATGCCAAACAGATGATTAGTGCTGTATACAAATTATTCAACACAAGTAACTCAGCCACATTAGATCTACTTAAAGACAAATGGGAAAATGATTTACAAGAACACATCTCAGATAAACTGTGGCAAAAGATAATACATAGAATTTACTCATCATCAGTCTGCCTCAAACACAGAGTTATTCAGTTTAAAATTGTTCACCGGCTTCACTGGTCCAAGGTTAAACTGGCAAAGATTAGAGAGGATTTTGATCCCACATGCGACCGATGTGAGCAGGAACCAGCTACACTACTGCATATGTTCTGGACACGCCCAAAGCTAAACAATTTTTGGAGTTTTATTTTTGATACCTCGTCAAAAATATGCCAGATACCATTAGAACCATCCAGTGGTGCTCGTCTGAATGACGCCCAGGCCAATATGATCGCCTTTAGCTCCCTTCTCGCTAGGAGACTGGTCCTGGCTAAGTGGAAGGAGTCGTCACCACCAGGGGGCGCTCACTGGATTAAAGAGGTCTTGTACTTTCTTCACCTAGAAAAGATTCGCTATTCTATAAGGGGATCGACTCAGGAATTTTATGATGTCTGGCAACCATTTATAAGCCATTTTGAACATATAGATGCAGAGCAACTGGATCTGTAATAAAAGATTTCTTTTTTAATCTCTGTTTCTAATACTGCCTTCATTACATTTTCTGTTTGATGAGTAATTTATTTAATTTCCTTTCTTTTTTCTTTCTGCTGACTGGCTGTTTTTTTTCTTCTCTCTTCTTCTTTTTTTCTTTAGTTTAGATTTTTGTTGTTGTTGTTTGATTGTTGTTGTTTTTATCGTGGGGTGGGTAGAAAGAAAAAATAATGTACAATGTATGTATGTATATGTAACTTGTTTATATTTCCAATAAAAAAGACTTTGATAAAAAAAACAAAAAAGATCATCTCTTTAGGTTGGGGTGTGTGTGTGTGTGTGTGTGTGTGTGTGTGATGTGTTTCACACCAGAAATCTGAAGAGAAATGACAGAAGATAAATTAGTGTGTTTCTATATGAATCCTCACAACAATAACGATATTAAATCTTCTCCTCGCGAGATCACTGAACGTTAGACGCACGCGATGTTGTACTCTCGCGTGATTTCAAATTTAAACGGCGGTGACGTCACTTCCGCTCCGGGCTTGCTTCACTTCCGCAACGCAAACTTTCCTTTTGAAACTAACTCACACACACCTCTGTATAGAGACAGGGAGAGCGCGCGCGCGATGTCCCCCGGCGTGGCGGCTCCCGCGGGGACTGTGGACGGGCGCGCGCTGTACTCGGGGGTTTTCCTGGCTATAGACAGCAGCCTGGTGCCGGAGGAGCGCAGAGCGGAGACCCCGTCCATGCGCGACGGACTGGAGCTTCACACCGAGGCCGAGCTCCGGATCCTGGGCTGCGAGCTCATCCAGTCCGCGGGGATCCTCCTCAGACTCCCCCAGGTCCTAGCGCCGCTCTCATTCCGTTCCGCTCTCACCTCACTCACAGCTAGCTCACAGTGCTAACCAAGCACGCGCTGCGTTAAACACCACAGTTTACGGCTTTTCTCTTTCTTTTCTCTCACTTGTTGTTGTTCTTGTTGTTGTTTATTTCTCGTCATCAGATCTCAGCTCTATCATTTACTTTCCAGGTTGCCATGGCGACGGGACAGGTTCTCTTTCAGAGGTTCTTTTACTCCAAATCTTTCATCAAACACAACTTTGAGGTAAATTAACTACACACACACACACACACACTGCAGTAACGAGTCTGAGGTGAATAAGTGTGTGTGTGTGTGTGTGTGTGTGTGTTAGATCGTGGCCATGGCGTGTGTGAACCTCGCCTCCAAGATCGAGGAGTCTCCGCGGAGAGCGCGTGATGTCATCAACGTGTTCTATCACCTGAAGCGGGGAGGCGGGAAGAGGTAACTCCACCTTCATCATCATCATCATCACCACAACTCTGTGAACTCTCAGGGATTAATAACTCGTGTGTGTGTGTGTGTGTAGCGCCCCCCTGATCCTGGATCAGAATTACATCAACACCAAGAACCAGGTGATTAAGGCGGAGCGGCACGTGCTGAAGGAGCTCGGCTTCTGCGTCCACGTCAAACACCCGCACAAGGTAAGGAACCGGATCTCACACACCCAGGACACCCGGGTCTGTTCCACCTGCTGATGGACTTCCTTCTGTGTGTGTGTGTGTGTGTGTGTGTGTGTGTGTGTGTGTAGATGATCGTGATGTACCTGCAAGTATTGGAGTGTGAGAAGAACCAGGTCCTGGTGCAGACGGCGTGGTGGGTGGAGTTCTGTCTCTTTACACTGTATAAACACCTCACTGAGGTTCTGACCCGGCTGTAACGCCGCTTTCTGATTAAAGATCATTAAATAAACGGCGTCAGAGCACCGCGGTAGCCTCACACACACATCGCCATGGCACGTGGGTGTCGGAGCGGTGTGAGGTCGAGTACAGACGATTACAGCGTTCTGTGTGTGTGTGTGTTTCACAGGAACTACATGAATGATGCACTCAGGACCAACGTGTTTGTGAAGTTTGAACCCGAGACCATCGCGTGTGCCTGCATCTACCTGGCTGCTCGTGCCCTGCAGGTGAGCGTGCGCACACACACACACGCACCACTACTTCCTGTTCACAAACCCCTCCCCCTGCCATTATATTAAACATCATCCAGTAGAAAAATGTCTGTGTATCAACTCTGTGTGTGTCAGATTCCTCTCCCCACCAGGCCGCACTGGTTCCTCCTGTTCGGAGCGTCGGAGTGTGACATCAGGGAAATCTGCGTCAGCACACTGAAGCTCTACTCCAGGAGGAAGGTGTGTCATCATCAATTAATTATTCACAAGGGGTGGAGTTTAGCAGTGATCTGAAGGTGACCACGCCCCTTGAGACTTTAATGTTGGTCAGTGTTTATAACGCCGCGGTGTTGACTGCTGGGAAAAGTGTGTGTGTATCCTGAATGCGCAAGGGGTGTAAATACTTTTTGCACATCAGTCATTTTGGGGGGTTTTGTGTTTAGTAATAGTGGGGAGGGCAGGAAGTGAACACTCTGCTGCTTTGTCTCTGGTGTGTGTTATCTCACACACACACGGGGAAATATAATCTCTCCCTGTGCAGGAACCCTGGATATGTAATAATGTAATATTAATAATGTAATAAAGTGTGTGTGTGTGTGTGTGTGTGTGTGTGTGTGAGACAGCCGGACGTTACTCAGTTGGAGAAGGAGGTGGAGAAGAGGAGGATGTGTCTGGAGGAGGAGAAGCTGAAGATGAGGAGTGTGAACTCCAGCCTGACTCCAGCACTCAACCACACCAGCGCCTTCTCTCCTGCGTCTAAACCTGGTGTGTGTGTGTCTGTGTGTGTCTGTCTGTGTGTGTCTGTGTGTGTCTGTGCTTTAGGTAATAATCACACACACTCCTGTGCTCAGGTTCTCCAAGGGAGGTGAAGACAGAAGAAAACGGCAAACAAGTGAAAGAAGAGAAAAAGGAACACCTGAGACACAAAAGTCCCATCACCAGGTGTGTGTGTGTGTGTGTGTGTGTGTGTGAGAGAGAGACCAGGATTAGGTTTTGCTACAAAGATGTAAATCACATTTGTTTGTGTGTGGTGTTTTTTTTTTTTTTTACACTACACAGTGTGAAAAAGCAGGAAAATGGAGTTGTGCAGAACGGCCATGCTGCCCCCAGGGGGCGCTCAACATCCCCCTCTGCCCACAGACGGTGAGTCCGTTACCATGAAGATGCGATGGTGGGCGTGGTTACTTTCAGTTATTAATTGTCGTTTTTCCCCGCCTCAGCCGGAGTCGCTCAGGATCCTACAGCTCTCCCAGCAGCCGCAGCCCGTCGCCACGGCAACGTCGAAACCAGCGGTCCCCACAGCGCCAGAGTCATCACGAAGGCAGGCGGAGGCACTCCCGCTCCCGTAGTGGCTCACGGGGTCGTCGTCGCGACGGCGAGAAGCACGAGCGCTGGGAGAGAAGAGAGCAAGAGCAGTCACGTGATCGCGGGGGGTCGCGTGATCGCGGGCGTAAACACGAGAGCAGGACCCATTCTGCACATTCTCGGCACAGCAGGTGAACTTCCTGTCTCTCACAGACTCTGTGGCCAGAAGGATTCGGATTGGTTACATCAGGAAACTGGTGAAAATGTAGGGGAGGCGGGGCTTAGACAGGGAAAAAACGGATTTAATTGGCTAGAATCTCAACCTAAATATCACCATGACGACTGTGCATGCTAGTCCTTACATCCTGACGGATGCTAGCTCACTGTTTATCCACCTCATTAGTGGCTAGCGTTTAGACGAACTCATGGACATTGCGTTGCAATAACTGAACACACACACACACACACACTGCTACACTGGTCTTGTGCGTCAAATACGCGGCTCCGCCTCCCATGCTTTTCCATCGATTTGTTGTACCTGACCAATCACAATCCTTTTAGCCCTGAGACGTGATTTCTGGTGGGCGGAGCTACAGTGTTTGTTTTGGGTTCAGAAAAAAGTGGGGGCTTCCTGCCACTGGGCATGCTGGGAAAGCAGGGGGTGGAGCTTATTCACTACTCAGCTTCACACTGAAGAGCTGAAAAACCTTTTCATGTTCTGTCAGACTTTAATGCATGTAAGTGTATCAGGGAAAAGTGAGTGTGAGAGTGTGTGTGTGCGTGTATGTGGTGGAGCACAGCTGGATTTCTGTGTTCTGACTCAGACACACACCCTCATTTTTACAGTAAGTGCATTAAGTTTGTATGTTTCTACACTTTTTCTGTAATAAAAGTTTTTCAATGAGTCAGACTTGTGCAGTGTGTCCCGTCTCCGTCAGTTCTCGCGTGTAAACGTGGTGATGTCACTCAGTGTGTGTGGGTGCGATCCTGCGGATGTGCGTGTAGGACTTCCTGAGTGTCACGCTGCCGTGGTGGGAAACGCCGCGGGGCAGCACGCACTCCTCTGTCAGCGTGTTCTTGTCCGGGTCCCAGCAGAGAACCGTCGCGATTACGGCGTTCTTGTCATCCCTTCCGCCGGTGATGAAGAGTTTATTACAGCATGCGGAAAGCCCGCAACTCGCCCGCTCGCCGCCCAGCTGGGTGACCAGCATCCACACGTCCGCGCTCGGACTGTAGCTGAACAACGCCTTCATCGCCCCACCTACACACACGCACAGAGAGAGAGAGGGAGAGAGCGCGGTGTAAGTAAAGCGGTAGATGGAGAGAATGGAAAGATGGAGGGATGTGTGATACTGAAGTAGAGACAGGAAGTTGAAGGCGCCGAGGTTGGCTCACCCACGACGTAGATGGCGTCCCTGAACGCCACGGCGTTGGTGCATTTCGCCTCGATGGGCATCGGGCTTTTTAATGTCCATTTATTCGACGCTGCTTCAAAACACTGCAGGCTGTTGGTGGCCAGTTTTCCGTTCGGTCCGCCACCAATGACAAAGATGGCACCGCCGTGACTCGCCGCGGAGAACGAGCTGACGGCGAGCAGCAGGGGAGCAGCCTGAAGGGGAGAAGAGCCGATACATTGGGATGAGACTTACACGGTAAACACTGATCTCTAGATGACCTTAACCTCATCTCTCGGAGCTGAGCCAAAGGGTGGCACTGTTACGATTCAGCTCACCTGTGACCAGCTGTTGTGGAAGGGGTCGTACACCTCCACGCTGTTGAGTCTCTGAACACCATCGAACCCGCCCATCACGTAAACCTTCCCCCCCGACACTGCCATCTTGTGCCTCCAGCGTCCCGTGGTCAGGTACTCCACCTGGATCCACTTGTTCAGACACGCGTTGTACTTCCATACGTCGTGCTGCGTCTCTTTTCCACCTGACACACGAAGGGACAAACCGTGAGCCCTCCCTCCGTCTGCATCACATTTATACACACCCAGGGTTTTTTTTTATTGGTACATGGCGCCCCCTTGCTGTTCCCTCACCTGAGAGGTAGACTTCATTCCGGAAGGTGATGCAGGCGAACTCCACCCACTTCCTGGTGTCGCTCTCGGCCTCCGCGTCGGTGCCGGGCAATTTGGCCACCTCCAGACGACTCCTCCGCAGGGGGTCCAGGCACGTCACCTCTGAGACAAACCTCTCGTCTTTAGTGCAGCCACCAATGATCACAAACACCTCGGACTGGTACTGGTGGAGGCGGGGCTTAGTGCGCTCTGAAATCACCTGTACACACATGGCGATGATGCCTCTAGTGTATCTGTATACTGTGTGCGTGTGTGTGAGGGAGAAAAACCCACCTCGGTCCCTGATAGGTGATAAGCTCGAGCCTCCTGTAGAAGCGGGAAAACCTCGGTAGAGGAGCGGATCATGGCGTCACACTCCACCTTGTCCAGGAAGTAGCAAGGGTCTAGCAGCGGGAGTCTGACGTGAGCGAGAACCCGGGACAGCGAGTGCAGACGCTCGGCATGATGCGCCTTCACCCAGCGCATGGCCACCTCGTACACACACTCCTCGTCGCTCACGGCCAGCTCGTCTCTCCGCAGGAGCTCCAGGAGCACGTCTAGTGGCAGCTCCAGCACCTCGTCGTGCTCCACCACATGCTCGAAGTTCTGCACGATGTACTCGTGCACGCGGGCTTTCAGCTCCACCAGCGAGTGTGTGTCAGCCAGACGCAGAACCCCAACACAGTTCTCTGGGTGTAGCGACTCAGCCAGGAAACGAGCGCAGACGTCCATCACGCGCGGGAACTGCAGCCAACCAATGACAGCGGGAAAAAATTAAAGAATGAAAACGAGTGAATAAAGACAAAAGAATCGATGGCTGAACTGAGGAACACCACGTTATATAATAATCACATACACACATAATCACAGGCGTGCTAATAATCACATGCTAGTAATCACGTATAATAATCTGTCTGTATAATAATCACTAATCACACACTGTAATAACATTGTATAATCACATGCTTATAATCACAGAAATGCAAATAATCACATCATATAATAATCACATTAACAATCACATTATATAATCATACAAATATCACTGTATAATTATCACACTAATAATCATGTTACATAATAAACACAAAATATATTAATCACACTATAATAATAGAACATAATTTAAATATTCCCACACAATATAATAATCACACACGTTAATAATCGCATATCATAATCACACACGCTAAGAATAAGACCATATAATAACACTTACTAACCTTAGTAATCACACACAAGTTATAGTGACATGCACCATATATACGGCTACAGTAATATCATGTGATCTGTTGTCACGTGATCTAAAATAATAACACACTATTATAAACATACACACTGTGTTATGACCAGACTCCCGCTATGATAATCACACACCTGGAAGAGACTGGCCGCCTCCAGCGTTTTCTGCACGTTGTCCTTGGTGATGTGGACTTTGCTGGTGTAAGTGTAGTCCAGCAGCGTCTTCATGTCCTCCGCATCGATTCCCTTAATGTTCACACACTGCTCGTGTTTCTCCCGCAGGTCCGTACAGAACATCGCTCTGAAAGTTAGAAAACCTCCGTAACTCATGACGCCCAGCTCTCTCTCACCGATTCATTTAGATCAGACCGAGCCGTGGTGATTCATTAGGGGAGAGCGGGGAGACTGAGGGACAGGGACACGCTTCACACGCTTCTCTCCACATTCACACATGTAGCTGTGACCCCGTTACACACACGTAAACAAGTGACTTACATGTGAGTTCTAAACAGAAACGTTCGTGCTAAATGAGAACTTCCAGGAGAACTGTTTCGTCTCTTCTTAGCTGACTCACCTGAAGTACAGACTGGTAGCGGCGAGGACGGCTCTGTGGCAGGAGAACTTCTCGTCCTGGACACTGAGGACGACGTCGGTGAGGCAGTTCTCCAGACGCAGACCCTGGAGCTCAGCGTGGATATGCTCTGCGAGACTCGAGTCATTAAAGATCACGCTCTCGTCTTCCAGACGCTCCTGAAGAGAGATGTTCAGACGTCCATCTGCTCCAGGACTTTCCGTCTGCACAGGAGGGTCTGAGCTTTTCTCCACGGTGTCGCTCATGGTGTCCGGAGAGAAACACTACGAGGTGCCGCTACGGCTCTGACAGAGCGTTACAGCGTGTTGTGAGCGCTGATGTTTTCAGCTTCTGCTCTGCTTCCTGTTCTCATTTTAGAGATCAGGTGCAAAAACAGGAAGTTTTGAAACTTCTCAAATCTGACATAAACCACACACACACACACACACACACACACATGCTCTTTATTCATAGACGTTTTTTTGGGAAGTTCCCTTAGAACAGGCATTGCTTATGCAACATCTGGCCAAATAACGGTTGAACTACAACACTTTCTCTCCTGTATAAATTAGCCTTTTTGCAAGTTAGCATGTGATGTTAGCATCATGACTGTAGCTAGAAAACCATCTCAGAGCGATTTAATTTGGCTACAGTCTTTAATACGCTTTTAATAAACTAATAAGAATAACACAATTTCACATCTCTACATATTCAGCGTCATCTAAATAAATTAAAGAAAAATTTTGTCTGGACGTTGGTCAAAACTCGCTCCTCCAGTTAGATATTTACATTACATACATTAAAGGACCTGCCAATCAACTCGATAGTTGACCATAAATACAGAGTATGCGGGAGACACCAAAACGAGGGCAAAGCATCTACAAACTGCCACAATTCTCACCAAACACAAAGAAAAGCGCGACACAGTATGTCTTACTCAAAACAAATGGTACGTACGTGTCTAACTCCAGCTAAACAGCGCTTGTTGTCTTTTGCGACACTCCTGGCCAGGCGTTCTCTTTTATTCAAGTGGAAAGACGCCAGTTCACCCACTCTCGCCCAGTGGCTTAGAAATATTATGTCCTGTTTATACCTGGAGAAGATTCACTATGAAAACCGCACCGTGCACTTTAAATGAAATCAGAATGTTGAGTAGAAGTGAAGTTATAAACAGTTTTGTGCCAGATTACATCACAGCGTTTTTGCCCTTGAGGTGGGCGTGGCTCTACGCATCACTCAACAGAGCCAATGAACACGGCAGTTTACTGTGTATAGACAGAGTATGCGGAAGACACAGAAACAGCCGTGATGCACCTACAAAGGACTTAACGTTATGGATACCAGGGGCTATGGATATACATGAACATGCAAATTTGGAAACACCCCATCTGCCCCGGGACTCCATTTACCCCGAGATCTCAGCCTTCGTGGTTGCGCAAGCCAGTGAAGTCTAACGGCCCCAAGCCGGAATAAATATGGAGGTTCAAACTGCTTTATTATGGTGTAAATAATAAGAGAAATGGTGTAGGTCTGATGCTGAGGGGAGCGTATACAGGGTGTAGTGGAAGTGAGGAGAGTCTGATAGAGTGATGAGTGTGAAACTGAAGTGGAAGGCCTGATGATACATAGGATCCAAAAGTGACATCAAGGAGAAAGAAGATTTCTGGAGTGAGCTAGACAGAGTGTTAGTGAGCGTCCCCAAAGGAGAGAGATTGGTGACTGGAGCTGACCTTAGGGGTCATGTTGGAGAGGAGAACTTTTATTGTAGATTTTACAAAAAGGACGGAAATGGCAACAGTGAATTCATATTTTTTTTAAAAAGAAAAAAGAAAGAAAGAACACAGGATGACACTTGAGTGGTGGAAGATCTACTCAGGTGGACTATCTGCTGTGTAGGAAATGCAATCTGGAGGAGATTGAGATATTGAGAGTGTAGCTAGACAACATCAGGTGGTGGTCTTCAGACTGAATTGTGAGAAGGTACAGAAATGCATCAAGAGAGACTTTGCTTTGCAGGTCCGAAAGAGTTGCATTGTGTGTATGAAGATCTAGAGGAAGCGTCTGACAGGAAGTTCAGAGATGAACTGTGGCTTTACACCAGGAAGTCAGGAGTGGCAGAGAAGTATGTGAAGAGTGCAAGATATGGACAAGGACAGCGGGACAGCGGTGAGGTGTGGCGTCGGTACGACGTTCAGGTTTCAGGTGGAGGTGGGAGTGCAGCAGGGGTCGGCTCTTAGTCCCTTCCTTAGTCCTTAGGATGAGGTTGGACAAGAGTCAGCATGGATTATGATGTTTGCAGATGATATTGTGATCAGCAGTGAGAGTAGGGAGCAGGTTGAGATTGCTCAAATTTCCCCCCCCTGGTCGGCGAGTGACGTCACTCCCCATACAATCACGCCCCCCAGTATAGACCCGCCCCTGACGCTGATTGACAGGTTTCCGTGTAACGTTTTGGAAATGCAGTTGCAAATGGATTAGCGATTGTGTTTGAGTTTTGGCCGGCTACATGCGCGACGCAGAGGAAGTGAAAAAGCAGACGTGCTGATTGATTTTGATATTTAAATATGACAGGCTCATGACTTGTAAGACATGGGAAATGCAAATGGACTGCTTTTTCTTTTGAAATTTGGCAGTCAGTGTGCGCTCGCGAAGGCGGAAAAGCAAACGGTAATGTAAAGTTTACAATTGCATTTGAATTATGTCACACTGCAAGTACAATTCCTTTTGAAAAATGTCCAGGATATCATTCCATATCTCATTACGAATCTCACTTGTTGTATAAACTGTGAACTGCCTGCCGTAACAATACAACTTCACTTTGGGATTAATAATGTAACCTAAGGCGGTGTGTAAATGCCCTGTGTAAAGGGTCAGTGTAAAGGTCATGTGTAAAGGCGGTACAGCGGTCACTGTACAGCATACTTGGTGTATTTAAGTTGACTTTTTAAAAAAAAAATTCACAAAATGATTTATTTTAAGGCAACAGTTAACGAGTTTTAATTTGCAGCTATCAGACTGTTAGTTAAAAAATATAAAATGTAGATATACATGTTCATAAATTTAAAAAAAATAAAACAAAAAGAACAATCAGAGAAAAAACCTCCTGAGTTCTGCTGCGCTGATGGAAGAATCTAACTGATAGAACCGATTCTGATGTTTATTAGATTCTTAACACAAGATCACAGGAAACAAAATACAAAATTAAAAAACGTCCAGGATCTCCTTTGTACATCTAACACACAGAGACACAGCGGAGTTAAAGAAGACCTGAAGCCCAGAGAGGACACGAAGGTCAAAGGTGATGCTCTCGAATGTTCTCAACAACAATAATGATAATAATTATATAATAATAATAATAATTCTGCACATCCATGAAAATAGTAAAAAATAAAGATTTTTAGAAAGTTGAAGAAAATTATTACAGGGTGATGCAGATGCTCAGGTGGGTCTGTAACCATGGCAACAGCGATGATGAACAACAACAACAACAACAAATTATAAAAGAAAAAAAAGAAAGATTTATTATGAACAGATTTATAAGTCCGACAGTCTGTGGGGTTCCTGTGAATCACCACCCTGGAGGTGTTTCTTGAATACTGAATAAAAAATCAGTTTTTTTTTTTTTTAACTGGGGCTGGGAGTCTAACACACGCGCACACACACACGATTCTAGAGCCTTATAGAACCTTACACAGTGACACACACAGACTGAAATTAATCTCACACTTCATTCACACACTCCGACTTTCAGGTGAAGCCAGTGCTGGTGATGTAAAAGTGGGCGGAGCCAGCAAAACAGAAAGAAAGGTTCAAAATTTTGAGCACTTTACCTTTATGCAAATTATATACAAAGTGGGCGGGACCAGCAAAACTGAAAGCGATACAGAATGTCTGGCCCCACGGACGGGAGTGAGGGGCGGGGCTGCACTTTCTCAGTGCCCACCCCAACCCCACCCCTCCGTCTAATACTGTACGTCTCTGTGAAGTGTTCCTGGTGTTTTGGGTTCTTGTGGTTCTTCTCATCAGAGAACCGAAGAGTTCCATGAAGTTTTCAGAATGTTTTAGATTTGTTCAGATTAAACTGGGTTCCTACTTTTGCGCTCGTTTTGCAATAATTGCATCTCTATAAACTGCCTCTTTAGAAAAGCGCCCCCTGCTGGCTGCAACTGCTGTACAGACGACATGATGTGCGCCGTGTCGATTAGTGACTGGACGGCAGCGTTTAGCCGTTAGCGCGGCTCATGATCAGAACATTTACTCCATTTTTCCTTCCTTCTCTGCTGGAAGCTCCACCCACACACACACACACACACACACACACACACACACACAGCTGAGTCTAATAACTTTAATAATAATAATCAAATGTGTGCATTTCCATGGAAACAAGGAGCTTGGAGGACACGCCCACATCTGACCATGCAGCAGTTTGGTTGATTGTGTGTATACACCATAAAACAAACAGACAGACACACACATACACATACACACACACATACACAGACTCATAAAGGGGGCGGGGTCCAGAGCTAGCGGCTGCTCTTCATGGCCTCCTTGGCGGCGAGGATGAGGGGGGTGAGGCTGGACAGAGGCTTCGCGAGCTTCAGGAACGGGTGCTGAGGAGGAACACAAATCATTAACTCTCTCTCTCTCTCTGTATTTATATGTGTGTGTGTGTGTGTGTGTAGTGACCTGCAGCAGCTCCTTGCCGCTCCCTCTCTTCTCCACGTCCATCTCTAGACAGCGGTTGAGGAAATCTCTGAAGATGGGCGAGAGCTTCTCAGGGTTCTGCAGCTCCGGGGTTCCGTTAGTGGCGATGAGGTACAGCGCCTGAGCACAAGGAGCTAGCGTTAGCCACCTAACCACAGCGTTTATATCCCTCACACACACACACACACACACACACACACACGAGTTTACGCTAACGGGTCAGTCACAAAGAGGGCGGAGCTTCAGAATAACTGGATCACCCA
>CM059205.1:310000-357500 GCA_030347435.1 Clarias fuscus | reverse complement strand
GTACAGGAAGTCTTTTCTTCCAGCTGCAGTTAGACTTTACAATGCCTCTGATCTGAGTCAGGACAGGGACGTCCTTCTCTCAAATACACTCGGAGACATTCTGTCTTTATTACACTATGGTCACGTCCTTCATTCACTTCATCTTCTCTTTGATCAGTATTGCAATGTGCTGGTTCATGTAGAGTTTCATTTCCACCTGCCACACACACACACACACACACACAGAAACATTGGACGCTTACTGATTTGGTGTGTTCAGGTCGAGGAGCCACCACAGGGGGCGGGGCATCATCATCATCATCGTCTAAATCATCTTTACCGCCACCAGGCACCGGCTCGGATCCCTTCTTCACCGGAGGGGCGTCCTTATCTGAGAGACAGACAGGCAGGGAGTGAGACAACCGACCTGTCAGGCTTAGTGAGAGAGAGTGAGACAGTGAGAGTAAGACAGGGAAACACAGCTGACCTATGAAGTGGAGTGAGACAATGAGACTGAGACAGCTGACACCATTCTGCTCAGTGAGAGTGAGACAGTGAAAGTGAGACTGGTGAGAGTGAGACAGCTGACCTGGGAGGTGGAGTTAGACAGGGAGCATGAGACGGAGAGAGTGACAGTTGACCCATGGAGCTGAGTGTGGGTGTGAAAGTGAGACAGGCAGCAAGAGTGGAAAAGCTGATTCATGAAGTGAGACAGTGAGCGTGAGCCAGCTACTCTGTAAAGCTTTAAAAATGTGAGAGTGAGACAATGATGATGAGACAGGGAGAGAGAGACCGTGAGAGTGAGACAGCTGACCTGTGAAGCTGAGGTATTTGGGCTTCCCGTTTCCGGTCGAGTCGTAGAACTTGAGCACATCGAGCACGGCCTGTGGGTTCTTCTTCTGCTCCGACTTGGTGATGTTGGAGGTCTGGAGGAGCCGCGCCCACTGCTCCGGCATTCCCTAACCACCCACACACACACACACACACAGACAGATCTAATTGAGCATGATGAAACACTGCCATAACACCTGATTACACTCCTTTAACCTGCAGTGTGAACTCATGGTCGTCACATCGCTGAAGCCCTGATCACTACTGAGTGTGTGAGTGATGTACACAATCACACTGATACACACACACACACACACACATCTTATGTAATATTCTAATTTTCTGTGATACTGAGTTTTGGGTTTTCATTAGCTGTAAGCTAAAATCATCAAAAATAAAAGAAACAAAAGTGTGTGTGTGTGTGTGTGTGTGAGACTCACAGTGAACTCGCCCGTCACGGCATCAAACCCGACGTGAATCGTGTGCTCAAAGTCTGAGGGATGTGAGATCTCCGGCCGCTCCTTATCCTTATCCTTACGCTTCCCTGCTGTCAGGATGAACAGAATGTGAGAGACAGTGAGAGAGACAGTGAGAGAGACATTGAGAGAGACAGTGAGAGAGTGTGAGAGACAGTGAGAGAGACAGTGAGAGAGTGTGAGAGACAGTGAGAGAGACAGTGAGAGAGACAGTGAGAGAGACAGTGAGAGAGAGTGAGAGAGACAGTGAGAGAGTGAGAGAGACAGTGAGAGAGTGAGAGAGACAGTGAGAGAGTGAGAGAGTGAGAGGAGGTCATACACAGGCTGCGTCTCAAACGTTAAAGCTCATTAAAGCCCAGTGAGACCATATGATTTAGGACGGAGCCGTAAGCATGTGACCGTAGAGGAGGTGTCGGCCCCAGTGCATGCTGGGTAACGCCGTTTCTCTGACCTTTCTCAGCGGAGAAGATGGAGTAGATCCCTTTGCGTGGTTTCTTCTCCTCGGGGACGGAGGGCAGCGGTTTGGGGACGCCGTCTTTACTACTGCTGCTCATCCTGACCGGGGGGGCGGGGGGTTTATCATCCAACTCTCCGTTATCACACATTACACACACACTCACTCGCCCACTCACCCACCCACTCACTCACTCACACACACTCACACACACATCCACTGTCACAGGGCTTCACACGGCAACCTGCAGGGGGCAGCACAGAGTTTATCGTCAAGAGAGTTTATTACACCGACACTAATCTTATAAAGAACCTCGTTAATGAGCAGTAACTACAGTCTGTGTGTGTGTGTAAACATGTAGCTAACAGAGGGAGATGATGGACAGAATAACAGACGGGTGTGCCGCTCTCGTCTATCACACACTCGCGCTCCAGCAACACGCCCATATATGGTCAGATCCTGTCTCACCTCATGAAGAGGATTCCAGCAAATCAAACACACCACTAACCTCAAACAGCTTCCTGTTTCTGCACTGTCACTGATTTCACTCTCTCTCTCTCTCTCTCTCTCTCTCAACACACACACACCCACACACACACACACACAGCAGTGACACTAACAGTTACCTGATATGAAAATAAACGACCTGAAGTTACATCTGCAGTTTACATTTACACAGCGCTCGTACTGGAGACTCCTTACACTCATGTCTCTCTCTCACACACACACACACACACACTGCAGAAAACTATGGAGAGCATGTTGTATCAGAGCGAGAGTGTATTAATACTCCTGTGCTACTGTAGAGCTGCTGTTAAAGAGAATTAATCAACACCTTCTGACCAATCAGAGCGCAGGATGGAAACGGGGATGTCTGATACTCTGTGTTCTTTCTGTCCCTTTACCAAGCCCCGCCCCTAATAAAGCCCCGCCCCAGTCAGCCATGTTGAAGCTCAGACTGTAACTGTAGAGCTCGAACATGGATTAACTTTAAACTAACGAGAAGATAATCATCATTACTGTCACTTAAAGCATGTTCCCCACGTTCCCCCTGAGCACACTGAGGCTGTATACACACACACACACACACACACACACACACACACACACACACACACACACACACACAAAACCAACCTCAATCACTCCAGTCACAACACAACAGACACACAACCAACAAATACACACAACTGTGGTCAACTCAGAAGAGTAACACGAGCCGGTACTCAGAGAGACAGAGACAGAGAGACAGAGACAGCTTACCCTCACTGCTGTGCTCCAGCCAACCTGTGTGTGTGTGTGCACATGCAGTGAGAGTGTGTGTGTGTGTGTGTGTAGGACCTTCAGTACACTACAGAGTGCTGACTCTCCACACGGGCAAGTCAGAGCAAGCAGCCTTCATTCCACAGCACAGGTACACTCACGCTACAGCTCCCCCGTCTCTCAGTCTCCCCCACGCCGTCTCTCTCTGTCTCACCCACGCCATCTCTCTGTCTGTCCCCTTGTGTTTCTCTTCATCCCCTATTTATCTTCTTTACAGAATTTAAACTGAGATTTTTCCTCTAAAGAGAATATCAGTGTAATAACACTGCACCCCCCCCCCCCCCCACACACACACACACACACACAACCAGTGGATGAAATTTACAGCACAGAACATTTTTCTGTTCAAGTTATAACTCGTATTGCATCCATGGTAACTTTACACACACACACACACACACACACACACACACACACTTATGTCTCCTATATAATACTCTGTGTATGTGTTGCTCAATGCTCATAAAAGACACGCCTAAAAACAGTAACTTCTCACACCTTGAGGTTCATATTCCATAGCTCCCAGCTACAAAATTCCACACACACACACACACACACACACCATTTAAAGGTCACACCCGTTACTGCAGTTTTAGATGAAATGTAGTTATTTAATACTAAATGGTTTATTATAAATCTACAGACAAAATGTATATGAATGTGGGCCTCCGAGTGGCGCAGTGGTTAAAGCGCTCGCCCTATCATCCGGAGATCGCTAGTTCGAATCCCGGGTGGTGCTGTAACCTCTCGCAGCCGGAGGTCTAGAGAGAGCTGATTGGCCGGGTTCGGAGGAAACACGTGATAGTCTTCGGCCCTCCCGGCTGAGTGGTAGTAGCAGCCTTAATGTGGGAGCCCCCTAGTGACGGGGAGGAATTGGACACGACTAAATTAGGGAGAAAATCGGGGAAAAAAAACAAAACAAAAAAAAAAAGTATATGAATTAAAATGTATAGGTGTGTGTGGTGTAGTGTACGGGTAACACAACTGTCTCTCTCTCTCTCTCTCTTCCACAGAGTCTCTTCTCTCCCGTCTCTCTGGGTAAGTTGTGGCTGTTGAACGATTTGGATCTCACATAGACCATTAAAGGGAAAGACCTGTCTCTCTCTCTCTCTCTCTCTCTCTGTGTGTGTGTGTGAGAGAGAGACGGAGTTTCCCCATCACTCACTTCCTGTCCTGCTCTTATTGGTTGAGAACAACAGAAACATTTCCTGTTCCTGTTTTACCGCAGGTCAGACACGGGCTGTCTCTCTCTCTCTGTCTCTGCCCCGTCTCTCTGTCTCTCTCTCACTCAGGCGTATGGAGGAACTGTTTACAGGAAGAGAGTCACAGCTTTTGTGTTCTTGAATTCTATAAAAGGAAATGTGTGAATTGCACTTCCTGTGTGTGTGTGTGTGTGTGTGTGTCTGTGTGTGAGAGAGAGACAGACAGCTCCTTGCGCTCACCTGCTGCACCCAGAGGGCCTTAATTACTACAGGGGAGGGGCTTCAGAGATAACACACACACACACACACACACAGTTACAGTCATATAAACACAAGTTATATCTGCAAACAGATCAAGTATCAGTGCAGGACAACACACGCACTGCAGCTATGTTTACTGAGTGTGTGTGTGTCAGTACAGATGTGTGTTAGTGAGGTTATTATAACTGCAGCGTCAACACAATTCAACATCTATAACACTTTTAACAACGGTCAGTGTCGCAAAGCAGCTTCACAACATGCAAAAGAAAGTTATGTAAATGTGTATGAAGTGTGTATGTGTGTGTGTAAAACTCCATGAAGAAACCTTGAGAGGAACCAGACTGACCAGGGAACACATCCTCATCTGGGTGATAACAGATAGCAGGCATTGATCAGAGTCTACACCAATACACTTAATAATAATAATAATAATAATAATAATAATGTCATGAATATCAAATGTTAGTTATGAATATTAATGAAGTGAATCAGTGCTTTAGCCTCACATCACTGGGGAGATACTCTGATCACACTCCTGATTTTAAATTCACAATAGTAATAATAATTATTTAAAAGAAAGTAAATGATTTAAATGTGAATAAAGTTTATTCTGATCATCTTTTTCCTCCTTTATGATAAACTGAGAACTGTACGCTTAGCATTAGCATTAGCATGGCTAGCTCTGTAAACTCACCACATTCCAGTGGGAAGTCCTCACACACACACACAAACTTTTTTACACAAACTTTCTCACACACACGCTCTCTCTCTCTCTCACACACACACACACACACACACACAGAAACATGAGCGCCTCACACACTCCGACACACTAACTAACTGAAGTACCGTTAACTTTTACCTCAGAGAGAGAGAGAGTGTGTGTGTGTGTGTGTGTGTGTGAGATGGCGGAGCTGAAGCGGAACTTGCCGGCCCTACCCTCACACACACACACACACACCCGCGCCAGTGTTAATCCTCGCAGTGTGCCGCGCGCGCCGCTTCAGTAAACACCGCCGCGTGAAAGACCGATAAACACTGAGGGTAAATACCTGCGCGCGCGCTCCTGCTGGAACTTTCCCTCAGACTCGCGCAGCCTCCAGAGCTCTGCTGCAAGCGGGTTCCGTCCATCGGCGCGTCGGAGCCGCGGCGCATTCTGGGAAACGTAGTCCTGTCCCTGACCGGAACGCGTGAGCACACCGAGCTAGCGAACTACAATTCCCATAAGCCGGAACGCGACTTCTTCCACACAGCGCTCAAGTCCAGGAAACTTTTCAAACGGGACAAGTATTAATCGAAGTTTTTCAACAACAGCAAAAAGAAAAGATCTTTTTTTATTTTATTTATTGTGATAACCCTAGAACTTAACATCTCCAACCCAAACCCTGACAGTATAAACGCATCATCAGTACATTTTCAGTGCTCTGCTGCTGATAAAGGTGCATTGTGGGAGATGACGAGCCTGACTGAGGTTTAAGACTTTTATACATCATTTCTACATCACTATAATCCTGATTCTCTTATAAATATCACAGTAACTTTTACACACACCTGTCAGGGAACACCAGTGCTACAGATACACATTCAACATTGTGGTCCTTTTTAAATAAATCTGTGTGTGTGTGTATGTGTGTGTCTGAAGGCGTTCCACATGCTAACGAGTCAGGAGGCGTAATCGATCTCGATCATCTCACCTGCCCCAAAACAACACCCTTCCCAACAGTGTGTGGCGTAGTCAGTAACCCAGTGTGAGGATGAGTGACGGAGCCTTCAGCGCTTTCGCGAGTCACTCTGAATAAAAGCGTCTGCTAAATGTAAACATATAAACATATCAAGCGCACGTGAAAGTCACCCTGAACCCTATCTCACCTTACACACACTAGTAGACGGTCAGGTGTTTGTGTGAAAAATGCATTCGAGAATACATAAAGGGGCGGGGCTTAGAGCAGATCCAACATGGCTGTCGACGAAATCTCACACGGAACACCGTCACGACAAAGAAACTTTATTCATAAAATATACATTTAAAGAAAGAAACTTTTACATTTCCTGACACAAACAGGACAGTGCATAATAATCTGCATTAAAAATTAAACCAATAAGATCCCAAGTCTCTGTCGAACAATCGCGACGTCTGACAGAGACGAGCTCTGAGTAAAGTGCAGCAGCCATCACGCCGGCCTCATTTCTTCTTCATGTCTTGTGTGCAGCGAGGACAAAACCTGCAAGCAACCAGACAGCATGCATTAACAAGCATAAACTAACACACACACACACACACACACCTCACTGCGACTTCTAACACAAACCTCTGTGTGTGTGTGAGACATGGTGTTCATACCAAAGCATTTACGGTAGCGGTGCTTCTCCAGCACATACGGCAGCGCTAACAGACTCCTCCGTACCGTAACCTTGGAGGAACTGCGCAGCTGCACTAACTGAGTGTATTATCTTAACCTCATAAATATGTATATTAACACAGAGGAACCAAAATACAGCGAGGTGACGGAGACGTTCGTGTCTTACCATTTTCCTTTGGGTTTAGTGGCGAGACCGACGCATGCGAAGTGAAACCATTCAATAGGACACTGAAAAACAAATAAAGAAGCAGAAATCAGTAAGCAACATTACGAACACACTCGCTCACTCGGATGCTGATGCTGATCTTCTCTCTTGCTAGCACGTTAGCACTGCTGAGGTAGGTTCTCTAAGCCAAGTGTGTGTGAACCATGTATAAAAATGTGTCAAGTTGTGTAGAGTGTGTATAAATATGTTTTGTGTAATACATGTATGAAGTGTGTGTAAAAAAAAATAAACAAATTAATTCTGTAACCCCTGTAATTGAGGTGTGTATAAAAAGTTTGTACAGATTGGGGCAAAAAACAACATGTAGAAAGTGCATATTACACTTGTGTAAATAGTGTGTAAGGCATGTGGAAAGTGTGTGCATAGTTTGTGTAGTGTGTGTAAAGTGTGTCTAGTTTGTAAAGTGTAGTGTGTGTAAAGTTTCTATAGTGTGTGTACTTGTGTGATGTGCATAAAATCTGTTGAAAATTTGTTTAGTGTGTGTAGTTTGTCTAGTTTGTGTATAACTTAGAGCATGTTTAAAATGTGTGTGTGAAGTGTGTGTAGTTTGTGTAAGGTGTATATAGTCTGTGTGGTATTAGCGAGGCGCGGCCAGCGGTGTCGTACGTCAGCGTTGTCGCAGCCAATCATCTCGCCGTAGGAGACCTGAGCACACAGGCAGTAGGTGGGCTCGTTGGGGTCCACAGGCATGTCCAGTACATCAGGGGAGTGAACGTCCAGCAGCACCTCACTGACCGGGGAGAAGAGCAGAGAGACATGCTGAGCAACCTCTCTCTCTCTCACACACACACACACACACACACACACACACACACCTTCACATTAAACTGAGTGATCTCAGTTTAACTCAAACTGATCTGGATTGAGGTGATCCTCAGTGATGTACTCAGAACTTTCCTCTTCATCACACCTACAGGTGCTGCTCGGTCCTGATCTGAACCGGGGACCGGCGTCTGATCGTCTACTATCAGTCTGCTTTAATTAATCAGTCGACAGCGAACCAGAGGCCGAACCATTTCACAGGAGAGACGTTTTAAATTATTATTAATCAACACATTAACTACTGAATCTGCTGTAAATGGACCAAACCGTTCATGATCCGTGGGGGTGGAGCTAATCTGATTATCAGTCAAATATATAAACTGAAGTGTTACTGTTCAGAGCGGTTCTGAAACCGGACAACCTATTGGACTCGATCCATAACATTACTGTCTGTCTGAGCCAGACGGGAACAAACCATGGTGAGTCGGGTCGGTCTGACCCAGAGGCTCCCTGTCTGATACACTGGGGTGAACACACAGCACTAGCGCGCATGCGTGTGTGTGTGTGTGTGTGTGTGTGTGTGTGTGTGTGTGTGTGTATATGTGCGCGAGCACCTGTTCTTCTGTGCTTTGTGTTTGGGAGAGCCGTGATCAGACCCATTCTTCTCTCTCCCATTTCCTCCTCTTCTGTCCTTCAGATTCTTCTTCTCTGAACACACACACACACACACACACACACACACAAAGTGGTGATTTGGTGGCTATATACTTCCACTGCGATAGCTACATGAATTAGCATCTTAGCACAGATGGCGTTAATCAGCTCGTACTTTTGCTCTTCTTGTCGTCAGCGCTTTCAGGGCCGCTCGAGTCCAGCTTGTCCTTCAGCTCGCTCTCGAAGCGTGCGAGATCAGCGTCCAGACGCCGGATGTGTTTATCCACCTGCACAAAGCATCACAAACATCACACACACACACGATGTATATCAATAATGAGTTAAATGTGTGTTTATTACAGTTTAGATAAAGTTTCACTTGCGTCACATCTGTGAGCTCTGGCACGAACAACTGACAAATCAATTAACAGATCCATGATGAATCTGTGTGTGTGTGTGTGTGTGAGAGAGAGAGACGAAGCCCCTTGCAGCTACTTGTGTCCAACATTAAAGATTTCCCAACAAAAAAAAAAGATTTACAAATTATATATTTGATAAAATGTCTTCAAATGTCGCCCTCTAGTGGCTGAAGCCAGAGTCTCTCTCGCTCTCTCTCTCTCTCAGCAGAAATATTTGGTTGCTTATGAACACCTGAACCAATCAAAATCAGAGACAGCTAAAGCCCCGCCCATTAGTTTAATGACGATTAATAGTCAAGTCATTTTATGTAACATACAGATGATCATCTTTCCCTTCATATTTCTCTTCATTCTCTATACATTCAATAATATATAATTTATATATAACATCTATATTTTTCTATATAAATATGGTCTTTTTGTATAGTTCTTAAATAGTTTTGTTGTTCAAGTCATCTAATTTGATTGTGCCTTCGTTAGTTGGTGTTGTGTGTAACGCCTCTGTCCTGGAGGAACGCCGTCTCGTGTCGCTGTGTACTGAACACTGAACAACTGTGGTTGAAATGGCAATAAAAGCTCACTTATCTTGACTTATATTATTATTTCTATACAAAACCTCACTTTGGGATTAATAAAGTACTTCATCCATCCATCCTCTCCTCCTCTTCTTCTTTCCACGCAGGTCTTTTCTTCCTTTCAGTTCAGTTTCCCCCTCACCATTCATTATTCTCCAGTCTTCCGTTTATCTTACTCTCATTCTTCCTTTCATTTAAGATAAATGTGCAAAATAAAAGAGTGTGAAATGTTTTCTCTTTCACACACACACACCAGTTCGTATATCTGCATGGCGAGCTGCACTTTGTCGTCGCTGTACTCTTTACACTTGCTGTACGCCAGCTCGATCCTCCTCAGATGCTCCACGCGCTCCTCGGGCGACAGGTTCCTCACCTTCTCCACGTACTCAGACGCCAGACCGTCGATCTCCACTTTCTTCTCTGTACACGACACCAAACCCAGCATCACATAAACACAAACACATGACGCGTGAATGATGAGGAGTGAAGGTGATCTGAGGGACGGTGTTTATTAGCTCAGGCGTGGCGTGATGTGACAGTGCTTACCTTCAGTCCTGTTGTCCAGGTCAGTCATGAGGGAGAAGTTTCTCTGCAGCTCGAAGGGCAGACCCTCAATACCTGCAGACAGGAAGTGACGTCAGACCTCACGTTACTCTACACTCAGCACATCTCCATGTACAAATATAAAAACCACTCTACATTATATATTAGCACAAAGTGTTTTCAGCCAGCCCCACACACACACACACACACACACACACCCTCAGACATGTCATTCATCTCACCTCACACACACCTTTTAGAGTGAACGCGTTCCCTTTAGCATGTACACTCCTCTAACTGTGTTCCTCACAGCAGTCTGTGTGTGTGTGTGTGTGTGAGACTTACTGTCCAGGTAATGCTCCAGGTACATCGCTGTGGCCATGCTAGCCCTCCAGCTGCTCCACTCGCGCGCCAAATTCATCCGCCCGCTGACGTCATATTCGTGCGCCGGAAGTGAAGCGCTGTAATTCGCTTTAAACTCACTACTTTACCTATAGCATCGCTTCTACGTCGTGCTTGAGAAATGTTATAAATACACAAAGCATATCTGAATGTTTACAGGAGATACATTTATTTATAAATAAGTTTACAAGTGTATTACTTATCGAGCTATCACCGTCTTTAGCTTGTGAATAAAGTAGCAGAGCTATTAGAAATGCCCGGATGTAGAACGTGAATCTGATTGGCTCAAGCCCGCGCTGCTCTGTGGGAAATATAGTTCCTGACTAAACAACTCTATAAGGAACCGACCCACCACCCTTTAATGTATGTATGACGTCGCTGATGTTTCTTTCAGTGACTCCTCACGGTGTGTGTGTGTGTGTGTGTGAGGACAGGACAGACATGCTGTGAGGAGCCCTCACGCGCTCTTCAGAAACCACGACGCTACAGGAACTCGGCGTTTAACAGCTTTTACTGTTTTATTTATATGTATTTTCTCCTTCATTTTTAGTGTTTTAAATCCTCATAACAGCGTCCCTGCGCGCGCAAGGCATCCTCACTTCATTGTTTTTTTTTTTTTAAGAGAATACAAATACACATTTCACACAACGTTAAACTCGTAACAATAACAAAACCAGAAACAGAAAACATCTGGCGATAATCAAAGTCAGAGGCGTCATGTCTTCAGGTGTCCTGAGGGGGCGCAATGCCGCCTCGAATGTTCGTAGTAATTTATACGCGTCATCGATGCTTTAACGCTCATGCTAATCGCTGATGCTAATGACTCTTTTACAAACGGAAACTCTTCATAGCTATTAACAATGTCCTCACTTCTGAAAATCATCCCGAGTTTAATTGAGGTTATTCACATCTCTCACACTGTGTGTGCGTATCAGCTCGTGACGTCTCTGCTGGGCTGCGGGTGCACTGCTCTACTCACCAGCGAGAGGGCGATGTGCGCGCGCGCCCGCCGGCCGGTCGGCCGGTCAGATTTCTAATGAGGACAGAAGCTTCAGAGTTATATCAGTAACGCTGGTCTGACTGGTGTACGCGGCGCTCTGGCCCTGGGGGGCCACCGTACTACAGCCCTCTCACCTGAAATAGCCAGGGGGACACGACGCCTCTGCTTAAAGTGGCTGATAGTTTCATTCCTTTTTTAAATAACATCTAATTAATCCATGAGTCCATGACTATTTTATTAAAAATGTATTTCATTTCGTGAAAATAATAATAGTAATATAAAAAATAATAATAATAATAACAACAACAACGTGGTTGATAATGTGGTGTTCAGGATGACCATCCTGCTTGCTTCAGCTTCATCTGCTGCTCGATCATCAGGTCAAACTCCTGTCTCTCTCTACAGGGAGGGGGAGACACACACACACACACAGAGGGAGAGAGGACAGCTGTTACGTTCTGATTGGAACTTTAAAATTTCATATGGAGTGAAAACACACACACACACACATTACCTTTTGCTATGGCGAGGACCTTGGCGATATTTCTCCTCGGCTTTGTCCAGAGGCAAACAATCCACTGCAGCTATCGCGCAAATCAAAGCCTGGCGCGCACACACACACACACACACACACACACGTTCATTCTTCCACCCTTCCTTTCTTTTCTCAGTATCAATCTATAACTCGTTGCCATGGTTACCTTTAACACACTGTTACTCCTGTGTGATGAGATTGGGACGAGGCCCTTTCTGTATGTATCTAACGCAGCCAGTTTTGTGTGTGTGTTTGTTTTAAAGATCACCTCAGGGAAGAGGACGTCCATGATGAAGCGGATACGGTCGGACGTCTCCACGGCGGGGTTAGCTTTAGCGGCGCTCTCATACAGCTCCTCCAGGTAGCCGTAGACTTCATTAAACTGTTCGTCGTCCTCCAGGTACACCTGTCCCACCACCAAGCGGCTGGAACTGTGCAGGTCCTGCAGCCACCTGGACCCCTCCTGGCCGTTAATCACTGCCTGCAGGATGCCACACACACACACACACACACACACACACACACATCCTGAACCCCAGCTCTGTCTCCTGACATGTGTTTGTGAGTCCAGTAGAGTAGTGTGTGCTGTATACCAGTAAGCGGTTCTGCGCCCGTTGTTTACGGACGATGAAGTCCACCAGCCTCTGGTTGGCGCGGTTGCGGGCGGCCTGCGTGCGGTCGGGGAGGAGTTTCTTCTCCATGTGGACGTCATGTGTCAGGTGTTCCTCCAGGTCCTGGAGCTCCGAGTCTCCGTCCTGCTGCTCCATCAGACTCTGAGTGGGAGACTGCAGGTCTGGCGACGCCTTCGAGTACTCGCTCCTCAGAGGGTAACCTGTTACACGCACACACACACAGCCAGCCAATCACAGAGCTGCACTGTGAACGCCAATCAACTTACATTACATTAATAACATTATCATAAAATAATTCATCATTTTAATATTAATTGGAGTAAATTTAGAACCATAACTCACTCATATCATCAGTGATGTACTCAATGATTGAGCCGACAAACGAGCCACAACCTACACACACACACAGTGTCAGTGAGGTGTGTGCTGATGTCATTAACTGTCTGACAGTAAGTGTGTGTGTGTGTGTGTGTGTGTGTGTGTGTGTGTGTGTGTGTGTGTGTGTGTATATATGCACCAATGCTTATCCTGTAGTCAAAAATTATCTTCAGACACCACGAAATGGATTCACCATACTTTTCTTTGGCTATGTCCTGTAGGCGCACACAAACACACACACACAGACTCCTTCACATGTCTGTACATTATATAAATGTAATAATTAAACAGAGTAGTGGGGTTTTACCACAAAGTGCTGATACTCCTCACAGTCGAACGGCTTCAGTGTCCTCATAGACACAGTTAAACTGCAGCAGGAAATACACACACACACACACACACACAGTAGTTTATCATCATACACACACAGTAGCTTATCATCGCGCACACACACACACTGTAGTTTATCATTGCGCACACACACACACACTAGTTTATCATCGCGCACACACACTAGTTTATCATCGCGCACACACAGTAGCTTATCATCATACACACACACTGTAGTTTATCATCATACACACACACACACACACTGTAGTTTATCATCATACACACACACACACACACTGTAGTTTATCATTGCGCACACACACACACACTAGTTTATCATCGCGCACACACAGTAGCTTATCATCATACACACACACATTGTAGTTTATCATCATACACACACACACACACTGTAGTTTATCATCATACACACACACTATTATTTATAAATCACAAACACACACACACACACACACATTATAGCTTATAATCGCACAAACACTGTAGTTTATAATCGCACACACACTCCTACTGTCCTTTACATAGCTGTTCAAATAAATAACACTAATTCCACAAACATTATCCACACACTCACCCTTTAAACCTCTTATCAAAGAGAAACTGATCAATAAACAAAATGCTGGCCTTCTTAGCCTTACGGTTCACACTCTTAACCTGAAAACACAAGTACACACACATTCAGATTCTCATTCCGAATATACATATAATAAATTCTGCTAATGATAATAATAATAATGAAGATGTAGTACCATAGCTGGCCAGAAGGGGTATTTCCTCAGTTTACACCACACACACTGCCCCACTGTGATTGGGAAGGATTCTGGAACGAAACACACACACACACACACACACACACACAAGGGCGAGTATATAATGAAACGATAAAAAGGATGGTATAGTAACTGCCTGACCTACACTCCCTGCTGCTTGGATTTAAATATGTAAATATAATTAATATGCAAATATTTAACTGCCTCTCATTGGATAATTCCTGCAGTGATTAACATGAACTCTAACTGGTGCAGTGAGGAGTTTCTCATTCCTCACACAGCCGTGTGTGAAGATTAGGGTTGGGTAACGAAAACCGGTGCCAATACGGCACCAGTACCTATAGAACCGGTATGTACCGGACTGAAACAGAACGCGAATTGCGGTGCCTCATTTCGGTGCCACTTAAATGCCTGAATTGTGGATTAATATATTTGTTCTCTGGTGATGATGACGCAGTTGTAATAAGCATTAGATTCATCAGCACACATGATCGCTAGTAAAATTTAAATACTGCATTCATGGGGTGTCAGAAATGATCGGAAAAATAAATTACTTCCTTAATTAGAAAAATCTTGTGGACTTCGGAATGCTTTGATAATACAAATCCAAAACATTGTTGCAATAATGTTACTGTCCATTTTATTTTTGTGGATTAAAAGTTTATTAGATTAGATAAAAAATTAAAAGCGCAAATCATCGGGAAATGAGATCATCCAAGATCCGCGTGAACGCAGCAACTAGCGTTACACTCGCTCTGACGGCAGCAGGTGATCTACCGTGGTCTTAACTTGCTAAATTAACTTTCATTAAAATGCCTAAAACTAAACGGTCGAAAGTGTAGCTGTATTTCACAAGAAAGGATTCCGACACAGCGATGTGCAGTAAATGTTTTACAGCAGTCGCGTGTAAAGGGGGAAACACATCAAATCTAATGAAACATTTGAGGGCACACGGAATAAACTTAAAGCAGAGGGACGCGCCGCGTGCGACAGCTTACAGACAACAGCTGGCGCTATCGGTGTGGACGACCCCAGCCCCAGTCATACCAACCGTAGCAAAAAGGAGTCCAGCGATTATGATGACGTCAGCAGCCTTTCCGCAGGTAAGTTGTAGGCTAATGTAATGTTAACTGCAGAATGCTAATCTTGCACTCATGCTAACAAATGGTCAAACGATTTGTAAAAAACTAATGTAACATGGATTCTGTTTATAATTATGTCTTTCCAGCTAGGACTTAAACTTTTAATATATTGTTCAATTTAAGCATTCAATTTTTTGTTCAATAAAAATGTATTCTTGAGTCCACCATCATTTTGTGGCTTTTGCAAAGTATCGGTTCAGGCACCGTTTTGGCACCGGTACCGGTTTAAAACTATCGATTTAGCACCGATATCGGGAAAAAAAAAAAAACGATACCCAACCCTAGTGAAGATGTGTACCGCTGTCCTGTGCTTCAGAAGAGTCACGTTATCGTCCTGCATCAAGCAAAGACAACAACCAAGGAGATAAAGTGGGAATTGAATCCAGTTTGAGCAGCTTCAGAAGCGATGGAATGGAGACTCACTTTGTCTGCTCTTTTGTAGGAAACAGGGCAGCTCTTCGTCCTCCTCATCCTCCTCCTCCTCCTCCTCGTCCTTCAGTGAGAGAGAGTGTGTGAGAGACAGCTTGTCCTCCTGTATGCTCAGCTCGAACGACAGGTCCGAGGACGAGAACGCGTCTTCTGCAACACAATCACACACAATATCCCATAATATTCACCACACTGAGCACTGCTTCGCTCCTCACACACACACACACACACACACACACACACACACCCTGAGTGTATGCACGGTCTTTGTGTACCTGGCTCGAGCTGCTCAGAATTTTGCAGTACAAAGCGTGTCCTGATTCGCTGGTTATCAGGAAGCTCCGCCCTCGCAGCTCTCTTCTTTCTTTGACGTTTGACGGGCGGCACATCACACACTCCCTGCTCCACCTTCTTCCTCGTCCTCTTCCTCTGCTGAGCGTCACGGTTCTGACACCGAGGTCTATTTTTTGGCAATGTTTCCTGTTTGGTGGGGAAAAAAAACAAACAATTTGAAAAACATGTGAAAGGTGGAGGATCCAGTGGAGAATGTTTCAGCCAATCAGCTCGCAGGAAAAATTCATCATAATATAAGAAGAAGAATTTTACATTATAAAATCATATTGTAATAAGAGGAAGTGAACTGCTACCGTTTCAGGGATGATCTGCGGCTCGGTCGGTGGCGTGGAGCCGCGGCGGGGGTTGGGGCGGCGTCCTCGCCCTCTCCCTGGCGCTCTCGTGCCCGAATCGATCTCGGGGGAGGTCAGGGGCGTGTCCTGCTGCGAACTCGGACATACTAGTGTATCATGCGTGTGTTTAGCAGCTCTTTTCTGTCCCTGAGTGTGTGTCTGTGTTATTTTGGGTTGTTGCTGCTCAGTCCGTGTGCGATCAGGATCAGTGCGATCGTCTGATCTCCCTTCAGGGATAAAGTCTGATCTCTCAGTCTTCTCAGTTATCTTTCTCCTTCCTCGCGTAGCGCTCTTCTGAGAGCATGTGGAGGTGTTCTGAGGCAAGTGTCCATGTGTGGCTGCTGTGTGAGCTGTGCGAGTGTGTGCGGGGGGTGAGGGGGTGGGCTCAGGATGCAGTGTGGCAGCTCTCGCAGCTTTTCCTCTCGTTCTCTTCTTCTCTTCTCCTGCAGAACGGACAGCCGCGGGTCTGGAGGGGGCGCCGGAGCTCTCCTCTGGTGGAACCGGACCGTGCTGTTTGGAGGTTTTTTGCCGTCGTGATTTCCGGCAGGATGTTCCCGAGGAGCTCATGGTGACATGCCTCGGCTCTTCATCAGGAACATCGTTCTGTTCGGAGCAGAAACACGACAGGGTGTAGTGACTGACGATCTGCACTGTGGAACACTCTGTCAGCTCTCAGAAGCCCAGAACTTTGTCCATCTGACCACACCCTCTGTATCACAACCACACTGGTGGTGTTTGTTTACTTTTAGAGAAATAGGGCAGAGCTGTGTTCTAACTGGAGCGGGGCTTATTTCCAGGTCAGAAAAATTCTTACGCATTAAAACCCTTCACACTCTGATGCTCGGCTACACTGACTGACCCTGTGCAACAAAGCTAAAGGCGTGGCCTGTCTTTTTGCACCAAACCCACATTGAACCGTGAGGGCATTTTCACATTAAACACGACTGATTTGTACCACGCCCAGGGACGACTGCGCCCTGCCCCCCACTCCCCCCGCTGGCAAGCGTTCACCTCATTTTTATTGTTCTCCGTACTCGGGTACACCTGTGACTTTACACTCTCTGATACAGCAAGTGGCAGTGTGCACCTATTTTGTCCGTGAGCCTCCATTAAACACAAGAGAAGAAGAGAACCAGGAAATCAGTCTTTGAGCTATGCCTAATATTATTGATATTTTGGAAATAAACGTGACGCTCGCGTGTGCTGTCCTACTGTACCATCTCTGGCTGTGTGGGTCTGAGGATGAGATCGGAGCGTGATTTTGGAGGAGACAGACGTCCCTGATGACCTCACGTCTAAAAGTGATCTACTTCTGTGCTCATGTACGATTGACTTCCATATCTGACTTGATCCGTGCCAGAGTACACCGCACTTGAAGAAGTGGTCTCGAGCACGGTCCCAGAGCAGGGATCAATGGGATTCTCATGAACACTTTCAGTGTTCTCACTTTGGGGTGGAGTGCTCTCGCTACAGGGCCATAATGTAAAAAAAAAACATCACAATTTTCCTCCTGACTGTCACACACTCCGTGCTCCACCTCTGCACCAGGGCGTGTCCTGACCTGCTCAGATTCCTCACCTGGATCCCTGTGACTATAGAAGCTCTGAACCTGTTCTGCAGTTCTGTAATAAACCTCATAACACGCGACGTCACGTCTGTTAGAGCTGTTCAACAGCGCAGTGTTTGCGGATTTGTTCCGACCCAGTTCTCCACATCAACACCAAACATTGAATATGTTAGTTAGACTTCCATGATAAAGAGTCACAAGCACCTACACACACCGCCACACACCTGTACTACACCCCTACACACCTGTACCACTCCTTACACCGCACTACACCGCTGTACACCTGGCTTCACACCCCTACACACCTGTACCACTCCTTACACCGCACTACACCGCTGTACACCTGGCTTCACACCCCTACACACCTGTACCACTCCTTACACCGCACTACACCGCTGTACACCTGGACTACACCCCTACACACCTGGACTACTACCCCTACACACCTGTACCACTCCTTACACCGCACTACACCGCTGTACACCTGGACTACACCCCTACACACCTGGACTACTACCCCTACACACCTGTACTACTACCCCTACCACTGGCGATGGCTTTTTCGAGGTCTTAACACACTCAAATAACACAGGTTGTGCGGTGCGCCCGGGGTGGCGATGGCACAGGGTGCTTGGGCCCGTCATCGTTGCTTGCAACTATATTTATTATTATTATCATCATCATCATCATCCACTAGCGCTACACCACACAATATTAAAGCGTTGCTTTTGCCCCCCCCCCCCCCCCGACAGTTCCTACGAGGTCAGGAGTGCAGGGGTGACAGGGGGCGTGGCCACTGCCTCAGGACGTGTTGTGATTTTTTATTTACAGAGCACTTTAAGCTCAAGCTGGGACCCGGATGTGAATGACACCGTGTCCTTTAGTCTGGATAAAGTCTGGATAGTCTGAATAAAGTAAATAAATCCTCAGCTCAGTCTAATGACCCTGCAGGGTTTTATTTATAAATAGATAATTAAACTCTAAACCTAGATTATTACACATAAAATACTTTGACGACATGTAAAGATAAATTCCGTTTATATTTAGGACGCGATCACAAAGCCGATCGCATTAGATCACACAGTTAAATCAGTCCTGCAGTCGGTTAAACACTGACAGCTAGCACCGAGGCTAACACCGAGGCTAACACTGAGGCTAACTACAGCCCGGAGGAGCGCGCGCACCGGCATCTACGGCCCGCTCCTCTCGTGCATCACGGCGTTATGAGCTCTAACGCAGAGCTACAGCGGTGCGATTAACACCACACCGGACACGGCCTGATTTATAGTATAAACTCTTTACTTACTTACTGTCTCTCTCTCTCTGTCTCTCTCTCTCTCTCACTTCCGGTGTGGTTTCAGGACCCCTTTAGTAGCCGCGCGCTGCGCCTGAGCATAAATCCGGGTCTTAGCACAGCTAGCATCGAGTTAGCTAAACACCGAGACCTGCCTCAGACCCCTGTGTGTGTGTGTGTGTGTGTGTGCGCGCTAATGTTAGGCTCAAATCAACAACTGTCTGTGAAATTTCATACAAACACCTCATTAACAAATATATTTCACATCTCAGTTTCTTCTCCACAGTTATTAACATTCTCTATTATTTTTTAAAACACAGATAAATCAGGAGAAACCGTTTAGATCTGACAAAAATATTCTCTTTAATCCCAAAACATACTTATGGTGTGAATGCAAATAAATTGTCCTGAGTGGGAAAAACATTGAGTTCTTCTTATTATTGTTGTTGTTGTTGTTGTTGTTTTTATTATTGTTGTTGTTATTATTGTCATTATTGTTATTACCTCAGTGCTCCACAGTATAAATGTGGAGTTTACGTGTAAAATAAGGACAAACAAAAAGTAAACACAGTTGTACCTCAGCATACAAACGCCCCCCCTCGTCTTAAGAATTAAATTTTGCAAGAAAGTTGCCATACAAAGCATTTTCATCATAGAAGCGACCGAACCGAGGTGAACTGAACGCGACATCAGTTGCACATACATTTGGAAGCCGTTTAAAACTTGTTTACATCAGTTGCAAACCAAGCAAGTTTACATTTTTTTTTTGTGTGTGTGTTTTGTTTGTTTGTTTGTTTTTTACCATTTTGTACAAGATTTAGTGAACAGTGTTGGGGAAATTACTCCAAAAAAGTCATCTACTAAAATGACTAATTACTACTTTAAAATTGTAATTTGATTATATTACTGATTATACCGTTCCTTTCGAGTTACTTTGAAAACATCTCCCTGTGTTCTCCCTGTGTTCACCTGTGATGGGCTGCGCCTCAACCTTCTCTCCGTCTCGCTCCTCGCTCGCTGAGCAGGCGCCCTAGGCATCAACCCCCCCCCTTGCAGGTCCACGAATGGGCTGGGCGCCATGTCGGGCCGGTAATGATAATTAATGTTAACGGCTCTTGGCCTTTCTATCCTCAAATTTCTCCCCTTCCTCCCACCTTTAACCCTCTCTTTCCCTGTTTTTTCTAAATAAAATCACCCCCCTTTTCCCATAAGACCTCACCTCGTGCCCGTGTGTCTGAGGTGCCGCCCATTCAAAAAGAGTGAACCCGTTACAACATCAAATGTAAAACTACAAAGCTCTCCGACGATTGATCAAAGCACATGCTCATTAACTGATGCGGCTGTGCAAAACGTGACTTTTAAATGCGTTTTGATTAATTTTTAACCACTACATTTGTAACAATAGTAACGCGATGTTATTGACATTGGTAACTGTAATCAAATTACATGCATTTAAAATGTATCTTCAACAATTTTTTTATTGATTTTAAACAGGGATATAACAGGGTAAACATGTAACGTTTCAATACACATGTTATAGCCCCCTTATAAAACACTGTACCACCCACCCCACCCCACCCCTCCCTGACTCCAATCCAGCGATACATGTGTAGGAAAGGCTAAATGCCAGGCATTTTTAAAAAATGGAGCTGAAACCTTGAAGCTGAAAGTTTTGGTTCTGCGTGCAAAAAAAACAACAACAATTAAATAGGAAGGGAATTAAAGTATAAATGTATATGAAAAAAGCGAAGGAAGGGCCCCCACACCTGTTGAAATTTCAAATCCAAATGGCGGATTGAGAAGTGAATCTTCTCCAGGGATAAACAGGACATAATATCTCTGAGCCACTGAGCGTGAGTGGGTGAGGTGGCGTCCTTCCACTTGAATAAAAGAGAACGTCTGGCCAGGAGTGTCGCAAAAGACAACAAACACTGTTTAGCTGGACTTAGACACTTATCTTCCTCTCCAGTGATACTAAAAAGAGCAATCAGAGGGTCTGGTTCAAGATTGCATTTCAATATGTACGACAAGGTTTTAAAGACGTCCCTCCAGAATGTTTCCAAATTCGGACATGTCCAGTACATATGAATAAGAGACGCCTCTCCCCTTTTACATTTAGCACAACAAGGATCAACGTCTGGGTAGAAACGGGAAAGCTTGAGTTTGGAGAAATGAGCCCTGTGTACAACCTTAAACTGTAATAAAGAGTGCCGGGCGCATAAAGAGGTTGAGTTGACAAGCTTGAGAATTGAATTCCAAGTGTCGTCTGACGGTGTCAAATTTAGGTCTTTCTCCCAAGCAGTTTTGATTTTACTCAAAGAGGTGTGACTCAAACCCATCAGTCCACCATAAATAGTGGATATTAGGCCTTTACGCAGTGGGGACAATCAGAGGAGATTATCTATAATATTTGCATCAGGAGCTTCAGGGAAATTTGGTATTGATGAGCTAATGAAGTGTCTTACTTGCAGATATCTGAAAAAATGAGAATTAGGTAAGTTAAACCTCTTAGAAAGCTGTTTGAATGACGCAAACCTATGATCGACAAACAGATCTTTGCAAAACTTAATGCCCTTACTGTACCATTCCTGAAACACTGAATCATGTAAAGAAGGTTGGAAGAGATGGTTAGAGACGATAGGACTGGAGAGAGAAAAGCCCAGAAGACCGCTGTGCTTTCTGAACTGAGCCCATATTCTCAAGGTACTGTATGACTAATAACTGAATTATTGATTGATTTAATTGAGGGGACGGGTAGTGCAGATCCAAGGAGTGCAGAGACAGAGAGGTCTTTGACAGAGTTTAGTTCCATTTCCACCCAGACAGGGCGATTAGGTTGGTTATGAAAATATGCCCAAAAGATGACACATCGAATGTTTGCTGCCCAGTAGTAAAAACGAAAATTAGGTAAAGCCATGCCACCGTCTCTTTTAGATCTTTGAAGGAGGGACTTGTTCAATCGAGGATGTTTACTTTTCCAAATGTAAGATGATATAATTGAATCTAAAGCACCAAAGTAAGATTTGGGAATAAAAACGGGTACAGACTGAAACAGATATAAAAATTTTGGAAGAATACTCATTTTAATGGCATTAATGCGGCCCACCAGAGACATGGACAGTGGTGTCCACCGCCACAAGTCCTTTTTTGTTTGGTTCAACAACCTAATAAAAATTTCTTTAAAAAGGTGCTTATGTTTTCCTTGTAATTGTAATACCAAGATAGATAAACTGATTTTTCACTATCTTGAAAGGGAGCTGTTGCATTCCTGTTGTTAGTGCTGTATTATTTAGCAGAAAAAGGTCACTTTTGTGCAAATTCAATTTATATCCCGAAAAATAGTTAAATTCACTTACCAATGACAGCAAAGGTGGCAGGAAGGAAATCGGATTTGATATAAAAAGTAGAAGATCGTCTGTATAAAGGGACACTTTAACCTTGCCATCGAGCCACTGACAATCGCATTCCGTAGTTGTAGGGTGATATCTGGGATTTGGAGGCAGGGAAAGGAACATAAAGAGTAATGGGCTAAGAGGACTGCATTTAAAATGTAATGCGTCATATTATTGCGTTATCAGGTAAAGTAATTACATTACAGTAATGTGTTATACACAACTCTGTTAGTGAAGACGTAGCACCATGGGTCCTGAGAATGTTATCAAGTACGGTAGCAAGAAGAAAAGGGAGCCGCTTTCAGTTTGGTTTTTAAAGCAGCCGGTGTCAAGAGGTGTCATAAATAAAGATTAGTGAGTTTTAATGTATATTTATTTTATGTTTTACTTTACTTCATATTCATTTCTTTCATATTTCTTGCACAGTAAGAAGAATGTTTAACTGTTCATGAGGTAAATTACCTGGTGGGAAAAACTGTTCTTGTGCCTGACTGTCCTGGTGTTCGGTGCTCTGTAGCGTCGACCAAACAGAAAAATTCAAAGAGAAGGTGACCTGGGTGTGAGGGGTCCAGAGTGATATTCCAAGCCCTTTTCTTCACTCTGGATATATACAGGTCTTGCAGCGTGGGCAGGGGAGTGCCGATAATCCTTTCACGAACCGTCCTTTGTAGTCTCTGATTTTGTAGCTGAGACAAACCAGACAGTTACGGATTCAATGACAGCCGAGTAGAACTGTGTGAGCAGCTCCTGTGGAAGGTTGAACTTCTTTAGCTGACGAAGGAAATACAACCTCTGATGGGCCTTTTTAACAATGTAGTCAATGTGATTGTCCCACTTCAGGTCCTGAGAGATGATGGTGCCCAGAAACCGGAGTGCCGTCACAGTGCTGTTCATGTTGGTGAGTGGGGGAAGTGTAGAGGTTTTCTCCTGAAGTCCACGATCATCTCCACTGTTTTGAGCGTGTTCAGCTCCAGGTTGTTTCAACCACACCAGACATCCAGCTGCTCATCCTCGCTTTTATATCCAGTCGTCACCGTCCAGGATGAGGCGATGATTGTAGCGTCATCTGCAAATTTCAAGAGCTTCACAGAGAGGTCTGTAGAGGTGCAGAGGTGTGGGGAGAGAATGCATCCCTGGGGGGCTCCAGTGTTGGTGGTCTGGGTGTTGGACATGAATTTCCCCAGTCTAACTAGCAATAACTGACAAATAGAGCTAGGAAAAGTGACCTGGGTTAGTTTGGTCTATAGCAGTGCTGGGATGATTGTAATAAAAGCTGATTTGAAACCTATAAACAGGACCCTTGTATATGTCCCTGGTTTGTCCAGATGTTGCAGGATGAAGTGTGCAGTCCCATGTTGACTGCATCATTCACAGACCTGTTTGCTCTATAATCAGATTGCAGGTTGTCCAGTAAGGGTCCAGTGATGTCCCTTTGATGAGCCAACAAAAGGCTCATGACCACAGGCTCAGCCAACAGCTTCATGACCACAGATGTTAGGGCAACTGGTCTGTAGTCCTGTGATTTTAGTTTTTTTTTTTTTTTTGGAATGGGGATGATTGTGGATCATTTGAAGCAAGAAAGGACTTCACATAGTTCCAATTATCTGTTGAAGATCTGTGTGAAGATGGGGGCCAGCTGGTCAGCACAGAATTTCAGACAGGCTGGTGTAATGCCATCTGGGTCTGAAGCTTTCCTTCTCTGTTGTTTCTGGAAGATCTGATTTTGCTTCTGGAATAAGGGTGGTTGCCAGAGGTGTTAATGGTGGTGTAGAGAGATGGTCAGGACAGATGTGTGGTGTGAGACTGGGAGTTTCCAATCTACAATAGAACTCATTCAGGTCATCAACCAGTTGTTGATTCCCTACAGAGTTAGGGGATGGCGTCTTGTAGTTAGTGATGGCTTTCAGGCCTCAGGGTTGTTTGCAGAAAACTGGTTTTCAAGCTCTTCAGAGTAGCTTCTCTTAGCTACTCTGATCGCCCTTGTTAGTGTGTCCCTGGACTGCTTGTACAAGATCCTGGCCCCACTCCTGTATGCACCTTCTTGGCCTGATAAAGCTGTCTGAGTTTTGCTATAAACCATGGTTTATCATTGTTGTATGTTAAATATAATCCAGATAGGGATGCACATATCATCACAGAAACTGATATAGATGTTACAGAATTTGTGAGCTCATCCAGATAGGTGGCTGCAACTTCAGAAACACTCCAATCAGTGCAGTCGAAACAGGCCTATAATTCATGCTCTGCTTCACTGGTCCAGCTCTTTACAATCCTTACTACAGGCTTAGCAGATTGAAGCTTTTGCCTGTAGGTTGGGAGAGTATGAACCAGGCAGTGATCAGAAATTCCTAAAGCTGCTCTGGGAATTTCCTATTGGTAGGCTTTCTTCCTGTTGGTGACGTAGCTTCCTGTTTTTCGTATTGTTCCCGCGAAAGTTCCTCGTCTGTTTGGAACAGCGTTTTAGATTATATTTTGTTTAGTTTTTTTTATAATTATATATTTTTCCCGTTTTTACGCTTTAATACTACTGGACTTTATCCGATTTTTGCGCTTTTTGGGAGAACGCGCGTATCATCTGACCAACAACAAGCAAATCCATTACCAAATAATCACAACTCCGGCACAAAGGTACGTTATCATGTCTACCATTCAGCTCGCTCAGTGTGTGGAGTGCAGGATGTTTAGACATTCTTCCTCCGTCATTAGTGATAATTTTATTTGTGATAGGTGTGTGTTAGTGAGCACCCTGACGGAGAAGATAGTAGCATTAGAGGAGCGCATCCAGACTTTAGAGAGGGTTAGAGAGCGCGAGAGCAGCGTTAATCCTGTAGCGGAAAGTCTGGGTGCCACAGGTGGAGATAATCAGCCCCCGACTCCGGCAGTAGAGCCTCACAGCGGGGCGAGTGGGTGACGACTCGGCAGCATACTCGCTCAGCCAAAGCTAACGCTAAGGCTAGCCCACCGGAGCACACCTCTTCTGCGCTTCACGTGTCCAACAGGTTCGCTCTCCTCAGTGATGCACCCGCTGAGAAACCTGAAAGAGCTCTGGTTATAGGAGACTCTATACTGAGACATGTGAAATTAGCCAGGCCTTTAGGGGCGCCAGCGGCAGTGGTCAGGTGTATCCCGGGAGCCAGAGCACCGGACATAGCAGGTAATCTTAGGGCTCTAGGACAGCATAGGTTCTCTAAGATAGTGGTACATGCTGGAGCTAATGATATACGCCTTCGTCAGTCAGAGGTTAGTAAGAGTAACTTTACAGAGGTGTTTAAAATAGCGAAGGCGATGTCCGAAGAAGTATTTTGCTCTGGTCCCATCCCAATGAGACGTGGCGACATAGCTTACAGCAGATTATGGTCGCTGAACCGCTGGATGTCCAGGTGGTGCTCCGAAAACAACGTGGGCTACATAGACAACTGGAAGACCTTTGAGGGCAAAACTGGCCTGTTAGGGCGGGACGGTGTCCATCCCACTCGGGAAGGTGCTGCTCTCATTTCTTGCAGTATAGCACATAGTCTCAGAAGAGGCCTAGTTAATCGGTGACAATCCAGAGCCCAGGCCAGGGAGCAGACAGACAGGCTAAACCAACCGTCTGCTAGCTGCAGAGAGTCGTCACTCAGGGTTCATCATATTGAGACTGTGTCTGTTCCCCGAGCTAAACATAAATTTAGAAAGACTCACAAAGTCTGTTTTAGTAATTTAATTAACATAGATACCACAAACTCAGATCACACTGAATGTGCAGCCGGCAACTCTGATCTGAAGCTAGGACTGTTAAATATTAGATCTCTCGCATCTAAAGCAGTTATTGTTAATGAAATTATCACAGATCAGGAGTTTGATATCTTATGTTTAACAGAAACCTGGATTAAACAGGACGAGTATGTAGCACTAAATGAAGCTAGTCCTCCTGGATACAGCTACATACACCAGCCTCGGCTAACTGGTAGAGGAGGAGGAGTCGCAGTTATTTATAACGATAATCTGTCTCTCGTACAAAAACACAGTTTTAAATGTAATACATTTGAAGTTCTCTATAGTAACATAAAGTCAGCTCAGTCGATCCCGCTAATCATCATTTACAGACCCCCAGGGCCGTACTCGGAGTTTCTCTGCGAATTTGCAGATTTCCTCTCAAACCTTGTTGTTTCTGTAGACAAAGCGTTAATTGCTGGAGACTTTAATATTCATTTTGAGAATCCAGAAGACCCTCTGAGAACAGCATTCTTGTCCATACTGGACTCAGTAGGAGTAAATCAGTGTGTAGTAGGACCCTCTCATAAAGCAGGTCACACTTTAGATTTAATATTATCCTTCGGATTAATTATAGGAAATATAACCACAATTCCACAGTCTGAAGTTATCTCAGATCACTACCTTGTCTCAATTAAAGCGTGTTATAGTAATAATGTATGCACAGCACCGCGCTTCCACCTTAAACGTACATTTACATCAAATACCGCACAGAGCTTTATCAATAATCTTCCAGAATTATCAACTTTGATTGGATCGCCATCTGACTTCACAGAACTCGAACAGGCGAATGAATATCTAGAGTCAGCACTTCGTTATAGCTTAGATAATGTAGCTCCAGTTAAAAGGAAAATGATTAGAGATAAGAAACTCGCTCCTTGGTATAATGACCACACCCGTGCTTTAAAACAAACCGCTCGAAAATTCGTAAATGGCGCCAAACTAAATTGTTAGTATTCAAAATAGCTTGGAAGGAGAGCATCCTGAACTATAAAAAAGCTCTCAGTGATGCAAGATCAACGTATCTCTCCACTCTTATAGAAAATAACAAAAACAACCCGAGATTTTTATTTAATACCGTAGCTAAATTAACTAAAAACAAGACCACTGCAGAAATCTCCACAACAACATCATGCAGTAGTGAGGATTTCATGAACTTCTTCAATAATAAAATCATAAATATTAGGCAAAAAATTCAGGCTTTGAAACCAGACAATTTAAATAATTCAGGTGATCTAACCACATCACATCAGAACTTAGAACACTTTACTCCCCTTGAAGCGAGGGAACTAATTTCACTCATCTCTTCTTCAAAATCGTCAACCTGTATATTAGATCCTATACCGACACATTTTCTCAAACAGATAGTACCAGCAATAATAGAACCCCTGTTGAAAGTAATTAACTGTTCACTCAGTAGTGGGTATGTCCCCAAATCCTTTAAATTAGCCGTTATTAAACCGCTAATCAAGAAACCTGACCTTGACCCCTGTCTGCTTTCTAATTACAGGCCGATATCAAACCTTCCCTTTATCTCCAAGATTTTGGAAAAGGTAGTATCACAGCAGCTATGTTCACATCTACACAGAAATAGCATAAATGAACTGTATCAGTCAGGATTTAGACCTCATCACAGCACAGAGACAGCACTTGTTAAAGTAGTAAACGACCTCCTATTGACCTCTGATCAGGGTTGCGTCACTATACTTGTGTTACTGGACCTCAGTGCAGCTTTTGACACCATTGATCATAGTATTCTCCTTCACAGATTAGAAAAGGTAGTAGGAATTAAGGGAACTGCCCTCTTGTGGCTCAGATCCTATTTGACTGATCGTTATCAGTTTGTAGATTTAGATGGTGACCATTCCTCATGTTCTCAAGTGGAGTTTGGTGTTCCACAGGGCTCAGTTTTAGGCCCACTGCTTTTTTCCCTTTACATGCTTCCTCTGGGCAACATAATTCGTAAACATGGTATTAGTTTTCATTGTTATGCTGATGACACACAATTATATGTCTCAGCAAAACATGATGAGAAAAAACAGTTTGCTAAAATCGAGCAGTGTGTGCAGGACATACGAGATTGGATGTTAATTAATTTTCTTCTGCTTAATCCTGATAAGACAGATGTTCTGGTCATAGGACCACAAGTAGCTAGAAGTAAGCTTTCTGATCACACTGTAACTTTAGATGGCCTTTCTGTTCCATCAAGTGCAACAGTAAAAGACCTCGGTGTGATTATAGATTCCAGCCTTTCGTTTGAAGCTCATGTAGATAATATCACCAGGATAGCTTTCTTTCACCTTAGAAATATTGCCAAGATAAGAAACATATTGTCACTAAATGATGCAGAAAAACTAGTTCATGCTTTTATCACCTCTAGGTTGGACTATTGTAACGCCTTACTGTCTGGTTGTTCAACTAGATGTATAAACAAGCTTCAGTTAGTACAGAATGCAGCAGCGAGAGTCCTCACTAGAACCAGAAGATACGAGCACATCACCCCTATCTTATCTACACTGCATTGGCTCCCTGTGAAATTTCGCATCGATTTTAAGATACTACTTTTGACATTTAAAGCACTAAATGTTCTCGCGCCACAGTATTTGAGTGTTAGTGTCTGTTAGTGTCTTACGATCCGCCACGCCTACTTCGATCAAAGAATGCAGGCTGCCTGTCAGTACCACGTATTATTAAAACTACAGCAGGGGGCAGAGCTTTTTCTTACAAAGCCCCAAAGTTATGGAATAGTCTTCCTAGTAATGTTCGGGACTCAGACACAGTCTCAGTGTTTAAGTCTAGGCTAAAAACCTATTTATTTAGCCAAGCATTTTTGTAAATAGATTAGCCTTAGGTAAAGGAGCAGATCTGGGGGACTCATGGACGTAGAGTATTCTGGTGAACTGGTATGTTTAGATGCTGTCCTCCCCACTCTCATTGATCACTCAGGTTTGTTGACGGTGAGGTGATTGGTTGCTTTACATCTCAGTTCCCCCTCATGTCTGTGTTTCCTTCTGGCTCTCCCTTTTAGTTATGCTGTTATAGTTAGTCCTGCTGGAGTCCCTGCTTGCACTTTGCACTAAATATACATTCACCTTATACATGTTGACTGTGACCAGACCTAACTGCCATCTCTCCTTATTTTCTGTTCTCTCCTTTTCTGCTCTCTCTCTCTCTCTCTCCCTCTCTTCTTTCCCTCTCTCTGTCTCTCTGTCGAGCTATACATGTTTCGCTCCTGAGTTGCCAGTGATCCAGACCCCTCTGCCCTCTGGAGCCGTCTAACCCGTCCTGGAGTCCTGCTTCTGGTTGGAGATCTCGTCGCATGGATGCCCCGTGTGGTCTGCCTGGATTCGTGTGGACTGTCCTGTCATCGATTGATGCTCTGGGGACCTGTGACTTCAGTTGTTCGATAGCTCAGGACTGGAATCTCCTACAGTCTACCTGAGCCTGTGGGGGACAAAATGGACTCCTTTTAATTTTAATTTTAACACATCTCCTGTTATACTGAACTTCCAGTCTTACACATTATTATGCTGATCAATCCCTGCTCTCCGTTATCACCCAGATGAGGATGGGTTCCCTGTTGAGTCTGGTTCCTCTCAAGGTTTCTTCCTGTTACCATCTCAGGGAGTTTTTCCCTGCCACCGTCGCCCTCGGCTCGTTCATCAGGGACAATCTTATCATTTTGATTCATACACATTGCATACAAACTTACTTCTTTTTATTGTGTAAAGCTGCTTTGTGACAATGTCAATTGTTAAAAGCGCTATATAAATAAAATTGACTTGACTTGACTTGACTATGGGAAAATACATTTCACAATATGAAACTTCACCGTAAGAACGGATTAAATTTGTATGCTGAGGTACTGCTGTATCAGGTAAAGGACATACACACAATATTTTAACATTCATTACATTACATTCATTAGACATCAACTGAAATATTTCAGGCATTTTTTTATTTCAATGGTTACAGCAAAATTTTTAAATCTAGTATCCCAAAAAATTTGAATTTTCCCACGATCAAAAGAAATTCTGACAATTATGTTCATTTACACACTCAGTACTTGGTTGTTGCTCCTTTGTCATGAATTACTGCATCGGTGCAGCGGTGTATGGAGGCGATCAGTCTGTGGCACTGCTGAGGCGTTACTGAGGACCAGGTCGCTCTGATAGCGGCCTTCAGCTCGTCTGTACTGTTGAGTCGGGTGTTTTTCACAATTTCACATAATGTAAATAGATTGTCACAGAATAAGAATGCGAATAACTTTTAAACAAAAATGTCAGACAAAATCATATAATTCCAAGATGACCATTTGTTAAATATAAAAAATATAACATGAACACACTCTGTAAACAATAAAAACAAAATGCTTTTTTAAATAATTTAACTAATAATTTAACTATTAGTTATTTAAGTATTACTATTTAATTTCCTTCAAAATGACATTATCAATAGCGTTGCCTCCAACAATGGAAAAGGTCTGTCAGGTTCCTCTTGTCTCATCCCCAAGGAACAAAACATGGAACAGTGCTCCAGTCATCTCCATATTTTGCAGATATCATCCTCATCATGTTGGTCCACCTATGGATTATACAGCATCACTTAGTGTTGCAATGTAACTAACATTTACGTTGAGCATTTTTGTTAAGGACGTACAACTATGTATTGATTTAGTGCAAAAAAAATTTTTTTCTCTTAACTAAACTAAACTAAACTCTTGTCAATACACAAAAATACATAACTTGAACATGACTTTAGTGTACAGGGTGGGCCATTTATATGGATACACCTTAATAAAATGGGAATGGTTGGTGATATTAATGTCCTGTTCATGGCGCATTAGTATATGTGAGGGGGCAAACTTTTCAAGATGGGTGGTGACCATGGTGGCCATTTGGAAGTCGGCCATCTTGGATCCAACTTTTGTTTTTTTTCAATAGGAAGAGGGTCATGTGACACATCAAGCTCTGTGCATGATCCAGTCAGAAGTGAAGAATCCAGAAAGTTCCTCATGCCGTGTCTCAATTCTAAGACCGCAAAGAGCGGACTTGACTTGGAAGTGCACACTCGAGGGTTTGAGGACTCCGGGTATAGTGCGAATAGAACGCAGCGTACAGGATGCGTCTCACAGCCGCGATATATTATACCATAACCATATTATACCAAAGATTACCTGTTAGAAATACATAAAATGAAAAAAATCCGCTGTTTTAACCACTGCAGAGACGCCACAGCCAGCGGTCGTTTTCAGAAGTTGTTTCCAAGGTGAGGCAGCGTTGGGCGGCTACATGAGCGCGGAGCACCGTAGGACTGCCTGGAGCTCAAATCTGCGAAAACTTTCTGCCAATTTTTTAAATAGACTTAATATCTTTAATAACCGATTGATGTTTTGAGCTGTACACACATACTTTCTCGCTTAAACAACTCTTAAAACTACACTTTGTGACACAATAACAGTAATATTTCAAACACTTTGCAGGCTGCCGTTTGGAGAAATAAAGAATAAACCAGTTGTTGGGTCAAAATAGCCCAACCAGGTGTTCATGTGTAAATGACTCACTACATCTCATCTGACCCAACATTACCCAACCCAACAATGTGTTTATAGTACCCGAAATAACCCAGCATGTTTTAGAGAGTAGTTTCGGTTCTAAATCCTGCTGGAAAAGAAAGTCAGCATCTCCAGCATCACCAGCTTGTCAACAGACAGGAGGATCACGATAGAATCTCCTGGTAGATGCTGCGTTGACATTGAAACTTCACACTGAACTTCACGTAGCTTGGATACGGTGCCTCTCCTCTCTTCTTCCAGACTCTTGATTTCCAAATGAAATGAAAAATTTACTTTCATCTGAAAAGAGGACTTTGGACCCCTGAGCAACAGTACGGTTGTTTTTCTCCTTAGACCAGGTAAGACGCCTCTGACGTTGTCTCTGGTTGATATTAGGAATAGAGACGTCGTTGCTGAAGATGTCTGTGCATGGTGGCTCTTGATACACTGACTCCAGCCTTATTTCACTCCTTGTGAAGCTTTAATAGGGAATTAACTCTAATTTGCTTGACAATCTTCCTAAGTCTCTGGTCATCCCTGTTGCTTGTGTCACTTTTCCTAGCACACTTCTCAACATTTCATGAATATGCGTTGATACAGCACCTTCTGAGGCTCACACTCCTTGTAGAGGGGATTAATGATCATCTTCTGGAAAACAGTAAAGTCAGCAGTTTTCCCCATGTGTGTACGGAACTACACAGACTAAGAGATACACAGTATTTATACTGTATGAACAATCATTTACTCAAACTTGAAATGAATTATTCTAAAAAAAAATGAGATACTAGATGTTTGATCTTCATGAGCTGTAACCCGGAATCATCGAAATTGGAAAAAGGCTTCAAAATATTTTACTTTATGTGTAATAAATCAAGAACATACAGTATGAGATTTGTGAAAACCCTTTTCCATAATATTCCATTTTTTTTTTAGATTGCACTGTAAATGTTTTTCAAAGGAAGACTGACTTAATAAGGAGGTTTGTGATTTTATTATTATTATTATTATTATTATTATTATTATTATTATTATTGTCACATTGTAAATTGGAGCCTTTACAGGAATCAACTTTATTTGTGATTAATACATTTGTAAAACCTCTGAAGCAAATTTCACTCACCATTTATTATATTATACACACACACACACACACATATATATATTCAGTATTTATATTATTCAAATTGCAGATTTAAAAAATATATATATATATTTCTTCAGCAGCAGTGTTTTAAAATCATAAAAGCTGAGCGTTTAAGTATGAGAATAATCCAGAAACTCAACAATCCAGAAGTGTGCAGTGAAGCAGACAAAACAGCTGGTAATGGACACTAGGTAGTGTACTAGGTAGTGTGCAGGGGAAGTGAGCGAAGCAGGAGGTCTTGATGGGTTTCTTCTGCTGGGTAGAAATCAGCTGAGCATCACACTCCGAGTTGACACTTCTCACTGCAAAACACACACACACACACACACAGTGGAGTTTTTCCTTGCCACCGTCGCCCTCGGCTTGCTCATCAGGGACAATCTTATCATTTTGATTCATATACATTGCATAAAAACTTACTTCTTTTTATTGTGTAAAGCTGCTTTGCGACAATGTCAATTGTTAAAAGCGCTATATAAATAAAATTGACTTGACTTGACACACACACACACCACAGAAAAGAAGTTGATAGTTGTTCTGATCTTGGGTTGGACTGATACACAGGGAGATTTGTGTAGCTGGAGTCAGAAACTGAGTGTTTATGCTGTTACTTAACCAACAGAGGGAGCTCTGGAGCTAACACATAGAGAGGAGGTGCTGTGACTCATCGACTGTGTGTGTGTGTGTGTGTGTGTGTGTGTGTGTGTGTGTGTGTGTGTGCGCACTCACAGTTGTATGTGCAGGTATTCGGTGTGTATTTCGCAGGCTTGTCTCTGACTCCACGCGGCGGCGTAGCGACTCCTCGCAGCGTCACAGAGAGAAGAACACGAGTCGAGCTGATGCTGGTCATGTGATGAGTTCACCTGCAGCTCCTCGATCAGCGCTGAGCGGCAAACATCATCATAATCAAGTAAACACAGGGAAACAAACAAACAACAACAAAACTCCTTCTCCTACTGCTGCTACTAATAGTCATGTGACCTCTGTGCCTTAGTGACATCATCAGGGAGTTCCAGCTCTAACATGGAGATGTGTGCTTGTTATCTGCTCATTCCATCTAAACACACACACACACACACGCAGTGCGTATTCTGATCAGTGTCTGTCTGTGTGTGTGTACCACTGTGGAGTGTGTGTGAGTGTGCGTGTGTGTGTGTGTGTGTGTGTGTGTGTGTGTGTGCGTGTGTACCTGTGCGGTGCGTGCAGTGTGTGTGTGTATGTGTGCGTGTGTGTACCTGTGCGGTGTGTGTGTTCAGTGGTGAGTTTATCCATCGTTCTCTTGTACTGCTGCACCTCATTATGTAGAGCTGTGAGGTTCTCCCTCAACACAACCTGTGCTTACACACACACACACACACACAGTTACACCACACACACACACACACACACACACACACAACTACACACAGCTAGTCAAGTCAAATGTATTTATAGCACGTGTAAAACACCTGAAGTTGACCAAAGTGCTGTTTAATGATGAGAAAACAATTAAATAAGCTCAAATTAAAGTTAACTATGAAAAAAGTCAATAAAATCAGTTAATGACAGTTTATAAAAACATCAATCAAATGAAATCATAATTCATCAAAATAATTGAATTAAAATAAGTCATCAATAAAAGAAACTATAAAGTAAATGAGCAGATGAACCGTCTGTGTAAAGCGGCCAGCGTTCAGTCTGGACTTAAAGGTTCCTAATGCTGAGCTTTAACCCAGAGTTTGGGGCGGAGAGGCGTAACTGGTCCTGAAACTGGATTTCCTGATGTTGTCACTTAGAGATGTACAGAGTGTAAAACCACTGAGTGACCCGGGAGCCAGAGAAGAGCTCGTAACCCCGGAGTGATGTGGGCGTGTTCGCGTGTGCAGGTTAAAGGTCAAGCAGCTGGGTTTCGGACGAGCCGTAGGCGAGAGAGAGACGAGCGACTGGATCCTGTACGGTACACATTACAGTAATCAAGTCCAGATGAAATAAAAGCACGAGTTACTCTCTCAGAACCTGTGAATGATGAAAACGCTTTGATCTGAGCGACAGTCCTCACTGGATCTAAACACAGAGTCGATCTGTTTGTCAAATTCAAAATCATTAGCAGATATTAAACCTCAATACCTTACAAATGGTTTACGGTGCAAATGGAGCAAAGTCGCTGCCTGGAGCACACACACACACACACACACACACACACACACACACACAATCCATTTGTCCAAAGGACACAAACTCAGCTTGATTTCCGTTTAATTGGAGAACGTTTCGACACACACACCGTGCTTTAATGTCACATCTTTACTGTGTTTTCTCTTTACAGGCAAATAGATTTGCAGGATACACACTACACAAACAACTACACAACACACACACACACACACTGTTACACACAACTACAAAACACATACTAAAATACTACACACACACAGACACACACTTTTTTACTGTACATAACACACACTGTTACTCTAAACACAACTAGACACAGTATACACATGACAACAAAATAGAACTACACACACACACACACACACTACTTAGCAACATTACACGGTTATACACCACTGCAGACACTGACACACACACACACACACACACACACATTCTGACCTGTGTGCGCAGGTGGCGTGAGAGCGTCAGGTTGGTGTGCGTGATGGTGTGTGTGAGGGTGTGTATCTCTCGCTGCAGTCGTGTCTGTGTGTCGGTGCTGAGCTGTCTCTCTCTCTCAGCTGTCTGTCTCTCTCTCTCCCACATCACTCTCGCCCCCTCCATGTTCTCCAGCAGGGCGCGCCACTGAGCCTCGCACCGCCCTGGCCCCGCCCGGGGGGCCCATGTGGCCCACACCATGATCACCACCACCGACACCATGGACCAGAGCGCCAGCACGGCCGCCACCCAGCTACACACACCGCCACCTCTGGCCGATGCCCGGGAGCGCGCCATCTCCACCGCCGCACGCAGCACGAGTGAAAGTGAGTGAGTGAGTGAGTGTGTGTGAGGCGGCTTTTAGTAATGAAAGGCCGTGCCCAGTGGTGACATCACCAAGCACTAACCAGAAACTTTCACACTGCTCTCACACACACACTCGTGTAGTATTGTTATGGGGACCAGCAGCACACTGACAGAATGAGGACCTTCTACTAACCCTCAATATGCATTACACACACTCTCTCTCACTCACTCACACATACACACACTGGACTAATGGAACCTGCTGAACATAAACACTTACTTGAGGTTATTTGACATTTAAGGTTGTTCTGGAAGTCCTCAAGTTTACTTACCTTCCATGACATTTAAAACGTGTTTTGTTTTTCAAAAGCACACACACGCACATGTAAAGTACATGTGGGGACCTGAGGTTGTTATTGTTGCTCTTGGATTTTCCTATTTATTTGAAAGATGTCCTGCTGCTCTTAGAGTTTGAGTTTATTTTGTGTTTTTAAGCTCAGACTAAACAGTTACTCATTATTTTAAAAAATGCTAGTGCTAACTACTGTCCTCGTAGCTTAATGCAGTGGTCTTATGGGGACCAGGACAATCCTTCATCTCTTGTCCATACCACAAACCTGTCGGACACCAGTTTAGAGCTGTTCACGTAGGAGCCGAAATGCCTCATAAACACCATGTTAAACAAGGACTTTCTTCTGATCCTCACATTTTACTTTAAGTGAAAACACACTCCCAAACACACACAGACTTTTTTGTTTTTGTTTTTTACACCAAAATGAGCAAGGCGGAGTCTCTTTGTGGGGACCAGGACCTGTGTCCTCACCACGTCATTTGCGTCAGATATTATACTGTGTATCAGCACAGGGTCTCCATAAAGAGATGAATACAAACACCTTATAGCGCACACACACACACAGCTTGAGTTTGCAGTTTTAGAGTCAACAGTAGCACTAAAAGTGGCGGCATTAACTAAATGTTTATCTGCAGGTGAAGTAAATGGAGCGTGCAGCTGTCCTCCGTCCTCCACGCCGGCGACGTTGTTAGAGACATAAATCATCTCCATCTATAGACAACTGTTTATAACAAACAGGACACACGGGTGTAAAGTGGGGACTCGTGATCACAGGAATGACACGAGGACAGAAAGGTGTTTACTGGGTTTATTTTTAATCCTGAATGAAAAGAAGAGAAGAGAAGAGAAAGCTCTATACACATCGCAAAAATAAACATTTACACTTTCCGCCGGCGTCTCGGCTGCTGTATGGAATGTCATGTGGGACTGGAATGACGCAACACCACGAGTAGGAAAATAAACTCTTCCAGGTACAGTTAGTGTACAGTTTACGGTAGACTTTAGGATACAGTGACGTTCAGCAAAGCACCGGAATACACACCATGTTCAGAGCATCAGGGTTACGTTTAAAATATGTAAATTAGGTATTGCATAGTCAACAAGGTGCTTAATTTCAAAGCAAAGCGTAAGACTCTGAGACGTAGAGAGAGAGAGAGGGGACAAAAATAAATAATCTGTGGTTATGAGGTTATATCTGGTGTGTTTTTAAAACTCTCCTTAAAAACACGCGCACACACACACACACACGGCTCAAAAGTCCGAGTCCACTCCCATCAGACTGATTGATCTGCAGCACTTCCTGTTCGACTCAGCCCCACGTGCAGAACCTCCAGCTACAGACATCGTCTCGGCCAATCAGAACGCAGCAGCTTCGGCGAGGACCAGATCTGGGCGTGTCCCAAAACGCACGCTATCTTTCCTGACGCGTCCGTTGTACACCGGTGCCGCGATTTGGGACGCGGCCCGTCACATCTCCCGCTCGTGGACTCGGACCTCCGTTCCCGCTCACGCCAGGCCGGTGCCGTGCGCCTCGCCGTTGTCGGTGGCGAACGAGCGGACCAGCTCCTCGACCCAGCGCACCTCCGAGGCCAACTGCTCAGCCAGCTTGTCGTACTTCCCCTCCAGCCGCGTGAACTTGCGTTTGAGGGCGTTAGCGGCGAGCACGGTGTCGCGAGCCTCCTCCTGGTTGCGGCGGCGCTGGCTCTGAGCGAGCTGCAGCTCGGACCGGATGCGGGTCAGCTCGGCGCCGATGCTCTCGTTCTCCTCCTTGTACCAGCTCTCCTTCTCCTCGAAGATGGACAGCAGGGCGGTGACGTCATCGCGGCAGGCGCGGCGGTTGCGCTCGAGCTGGCGCAGGGCGTCCTCGGTGGCGGTGATCTCCTCCAGCACGTGGGAGAAACGCTCGAAGTTGATGTAGGTGTTGTTGGGGGGCATGCTGGAGTGGGACTTGATGGTGTACTCTTTCAGACGAGTCGTCTTCAGACGCCGCCGCTCGCCACGCCGTCCGCTGTTATCCTCCTGACGCACGTTACGCCGCTTTATCACCTGCAGGGGGCGTAACACCACAAAGTGCCCATTACATCATACTATATACATTCAAGAGGACAGAGAGAGACAGAGACATGAAGACAGTGAGAGACACAACGAGAGGGAGACAGTGAGAGAGACAGGACTACACACCTTGATCCATGGATGCTCCAGACTGTCCTGAATCGTCATCCTCTTCCTGAGAGACAAACATCATCATCATCATCATCATCATCATCATCATCACGCTAATCTGAACACTATAATCTTCTAACACCTTTCACTGTGTGTGTGTGCGTGCGAGTGTGTGTGTGTGTGACTCACTTTGGGTCTTTAACCAGTAGTCTGCGTATGAAGTCTTTAGCGAGTTCACTGGTGTTGCTGAAATACTCCTCGTCAAAGTCATAATTCACAGCTGAGATGTTGGTCAGTGTTTCCTGTTTGGTCTCACCGAGAAAAGGAGAAGCTCCACTCAACCTACACACACAGACACACACACACACGCTTATAGTCCTCTATAGAACAATGGATTGTTGAACTTGAAGTTCATACACACACTCAGACACATACACACATACACACACACACACAGTTTGCTAACATTAGCAGTGTACATGCAGAAAGATAAACAGTAATGAGACTTACAAAATATAGGTGATGACACCAATGCTCCTGCAGGGAAACACACACACACACACACACACACACACACACACACACACGACCGTTAGTGACGTCCATGGTGTAGGTGTTTTCTCCAGGTGTTAATAGATCAGGACGTGAGACACTGACCACATGTCTGCCTCCAGGCCGAGCGGCTCGTAGTTCACGATCTCTGGAGCTGTTCATCACAACAACAACAGAGAAACCATCACTTACACACACACACACACACACAGTATACTGGATGAACATAGAAACATATAAACTGAATGTCGTACCGACAAACTCGGGCGTCCCGAAGATGTTCTTAAACTCGTTTCCTTCTTTGATCTGGTGCGCGATACCGAAGTCGATCAGCTTGATCCTGGGACTGGGAACGTTCTTATCCAGCAACATGATGTTCTCCGGCTACAACACACACACACACACACACACAGCAGAATTAACACACACCTCTCTCACGCGTCTGAGGGGATCAAAGTCTCAGGGTTTACCATCGCTGCTAAGCTGCTAGCTCATTTTAATGAAGACAATGAATTAGAATCAGCTTATAATCAGTTTAAGGGCGTCTTCACATCGGGGCCCCAGAACACTTCACCCCAAAGTCTGGATCATTTAGATCAGTGTGAACACGTGTGTGTGAGACAGACGCGTGTGTGTGTGTGTGTGAGACAGACGCGTGTGTGTGTGTGTGTGAGACAGACGCGTGTGTGTGTGTGTGTGAGACAGACGCGTGTGTGTGTCTGTGTGAGACAGACGCGTGTGTGTGTCTGTGTGAGACAGACGCGTGTGTGTGTGTGTGTGAGACAGACGCGTGTGTGTGTGTGTGTGTGAGACAGACGCGTGTGTGTGTGTGTGTGAGACAGACGCGTGTGTGTGTGTGTGTGAGACAGACGCGTGTGTGTGTGTGTGTGAGACAGACGCGTGTGTGTGTGTGTGTGAGACAGACGCGTGTGTGTGTGTGTGTGAGACAGACGCGTGTGTGTGTGTGTGTGAGACAGACGCGTGTGTGTGTGTGTGTGAGACAGACGCGTGTGTGTGTGTGTGTGAGACAGACGTGTGTGTGTGTGTGTGTGAGACAGACGTGTGTGTGTGTGTGTGTGAGACAGACGTGTGTGTGTGTGTGTGAGACAGACGTGTGTGTGTGTGTGTGTGTGTGTGTGAGACAGACGTGTGTGTGTGTGTGTGTGAGACAGACGTGTGTGTGCGAGAGAGACAGACGTGTGTGTGCGTGTGAGACAGACGTGTGTGTGCGTGTGAGAGACAAGTGTGCGTGTGAGACAGGTGCGTGTGAGACAGGTGTGCGTGTGAGACAGGCGTGCGTGTGAGACAGGTGTGCGTGTGTGTGTGTGTGAGACAGGTGTGCGTGTGTGTGTGTGTGTGAGACAGGTGTGTGTGTGTGGTGTCACTCTGAAGCTCCTGCGCTCTGTACAGACCGGTTTCTATCCGAGGCTGATCAGCTGACCCCCTCCCCCCGGCCACGCCCACTCTCTGTGATGATGTCATGTGATGTGCAGACCTTCAGGTCGAAGTGTGCGATGTGTTTGGAGTGCAGGTAGTGCACCCCGTCCAGGATCTGCTTGAGGAACTGCGTGGCCTCCTCCTCGCTCAGCGACTCCTTCTCGGCCAGGAAGTCGAAGAGCTCGCCGCCGGACACCAGCTCCAGGATGAGGATGACGTCGGTCTTGTTCTCGAAGATGTCGTGCAGCGTGATGATGTTGCTGTGCTGGATCTCCCGCAGGATGCTCACCTCGCGCTCGATCTCCTCCCGGCTCACGCCGCGCCGGCTCGACGACAGTCGCCGCTTCTTGATGAACTTGGCGGCGTACTCCGCGCCCGTGCCCTTCTCACGGCACTTACGCACGATAGCAAACTGCCCACTAACACACACACACACACACACACACACAGATCCAATTGGATTCAGCAGCGCTAATGTTTACTGTCTGATCTCATGCAGTCGGATTAACAGGTGATAAAGTATTAAAGTGACTAACAGCCTGTAATAAACACTGTGTGTAAGTGCAGATCCTCCTGATCTTCTGCTTCAGTCCAGCAGGTGGCGGTACTGTAAAACCTCTGGTTTAGTTTGAATGATTTTTAGAACATGTTAGCAGTGTGTGTGTGTTTACAGCGAGGGACTCTGTTCACATTAAACCTTTTTTTTTTAGATTTTCCCCTGATTTTCTCCCTAATTTAGTCGTGTCCAATTCCTCGCCGTCACTAGTGCGGAGTCACACACTTGGAGGACAGCGCTATCCGTTCCTTCCGCTCGCGTGAGCTCACAGACGCCCCTGATTGGAGCACGAAGTACCTCTCATTCCTCCCCTCTGAGAGAGCTCGGCCAATCAGCTCTCTCGACCTCCTTAGAATCAACAAAAGGGAAGCGAACAGGGACGAAAACTAACTAATCCAGACCCCCCCCCCCCCCCCCCCACACACACACACACGTCTGAGACCCGGCCCTACCCTATTCAGGGCTGGATGTATGAGAGACCTGGCTGTGCCTCAAGGATTTTATACACGTGTGTGTGTGTGTGTGTGTGTGTGTGTGAGAGAGGGAGAGTCTGCATTGTAGAGTGATGATGTCATCACACACTGAGCTCCACTTCCTTATAAAGAAAAACACACTATTGCTCACTCAGCTCTGTGTGTGTGTGTGTGTGTGTGTGTGTACCCCTTTAGGACACATGCACAAGTGTGTTGCTATAGTAACCGTGCTCCCAGCGGAACATTACAGCCATGACTTGTTTATGTAAAGCTGAAGCGAGGCGGGCGTGTCTGTACACGTGACTCTGAGTCCTCTACCTCGGGGCGTTTCTCTCCTCTCCACCTGCCCCGAGTCACACCCTGCCTCGCCTCACCGGGGTTCCACACGGCGCCGCATTAACGCTAATGAGTGGCAGCATGGGATGTGGGATGGGGGGCGGGGCACAGGAGCAGGGGACGTGCAGAAGGCAGCATTAGGGGCAGGATCTTACCTGCCAAGCTCCTCCCCCATCTCGTAGAACTTCTCCACATCCTCCTGTCTGAAAGCAGCCATGACTCACTGACCTCGTACACTGAAACACACACACACACACACATTGAACATATAGAGATGTTAATGTCATACATGGTCATGTGATCAGATTTTTGCTTAAATAAAAATCCTTATTTAAGAGGATTTAAGAGTGAAGAAGACGAGGAGTTAAACACAGTTTACAGCACACCGTATAGACTGTGTGACTGTGACCACACACAACTCTCCTCTGTCTCACTACACATGTCTCTCCTGAGCTGCAGTGATCCAGACCCCCTCTGTACTCTGGACCTGTCTGACTCGTCCTGGTGTCCCTCTTCTGGTTGGAGATCTCGTCACATGGAGCCCCGTGTGGTCTGTCTGGGTTGCGTCTGGTGTCTGGAGACATAGTTCAGGACTGGAGTTTCCTACAGTCTACCTGAGTCTCCAATAACGACCTGGACTCCATATGAACTTAAACACGTCTCCTGTTATACTGAACTTCCAGCCTCCTAACACACAGTATGAGTGCAGATCAAATCCCTGCTCTCCGTTATCACCCAGATGAGGATGGGTTCCCTGTTGAGTCCGGTTCCTCTCAAGGTTTCTTCCTAATCACCATCTCAGGGAGTTTTTCCCTCAGCACCGTCGCCCTCGGCTCGTTCATCAGGGACCATCTGATCATTCTGATTCACACACACTCACATCTCATACACACTTGTCATTTTCTTCTGATTGTGTGAAGTTGCTGTGAGATAATGACCGGTGTTAAAAGCGCTGTACAAATAAAATTAAATGTAGAGAAAACAACAAACAGACTGTAAGACAAACCGGCATAAAGACAGACAGACAGAGTAATTGACAGAGGACAGACAGTATGCCCCTCCCACTCAGAGCCTGAACCAAAGATATCTTATATAGACTAGATTAGCCAGACTAGCGTCAGCGGTCAAGCAGTGCTACTGGTGAAGGCGCGGCTGATGCGTCAGTGTCTCAGTCCTGCGGTGTCGCGTCCACACTGCTGCTGTCATAACAGACCGTTACCGGGGTGAGAGACACATCGCGCTCCATCAGCGAGCAAAACACCTGGACATTGTGGACGTCAGTGAAGTCTCCACCAGGGTTGTTTATGGACATTTTCACACTTTTGACTCCGGGTGTCAATCAGCAGGTGATGAGGATCAGGGTGTAGTTTAATCCTCTTTAACACTCTGCCGTGTCTCTCGCTCTCAGTCTGAGGTCATCCACACCAGACAGAAGCTCAGACTCACACCAGCGTTAAACACACAGCAGGGGGCGCTCAGGTACCGCCGCAGACCAGAGGAGCAAAATGGTCAGCATTCAAAGGCAGTGCAGGTCTCACTCATCTCATCACCTTACACACACACACACACACACACTCACGTTATAATACTGTGCAGTGTGTTGTGTTCTTACTTGACAGACAGACATTTTAGAAATGATTAAATCAACAAATTGAGGAATTTACAGTATGTGCAACATATTCGAGTAATGATGAGCGAGCGGGCCCAAGCACCCTGAGCCCCATCCAACCCCGCCCCCCCTTCTGATCACGTGAAGACCCCAATAAGCCCCGGATGAAAGAAAAATAATCCTTAGAAAAACAAGCGGACCTTCACACACAATGACATCAGCGCCCTCATAGCAATGACGTCATCATGCTGGGCCCTAAATATAACACCAATGCAGCGGTGTGTGTGTGTGTGTGTGTGTGTGTGTGTGTTTTAAATCCCTCAGTGTTTCTGTGTGTAGACAGTGCTCTCTCTCTCTCTCTCTCTCTCTCTCACACACACACACACTCTCACACACTCACACTCTCTCACACACTCACACTCTCTCACACACACACACACACACACAGGTTTAGTCCCGACGGCGCAGTCTGTAAAAATCGGAGACTCTGCTGTTGTTCCGCGGAATGTGTGTGTGTGTGTGTGTGTGTGTGTGTGCTTCCTCTAACGCTGTGTCTCTACTCTCTCAGTGTGTCTCCGTGTCTATGTGCCGACAATATAAAACACACACACTGAATATAAAGTTAATGATAAAGTTACTCACACTCCTCACACTCGCCGCATTCCCGCTGCTGATCCTCTTCCACGCTGACGTCACCCGGACTCCTCTGCGGCGAGCGCTGATGACGTCATGCATTACGTTCCACCCACCCACCTCGTCATGAACAGAGACCGGACAAACCCGCTGCTCCCATTGGCTGGTGCGGTGACGTCATGATGCCCTATTGGCTGTCGCCAGTCTCTGAGGGAAAGGCTGGGCTGAGTCCTGAGTCTACTGATGGGGAGTTTGGATCATTTTAGTGACTCGGTTCTTTGAATCTCGTTCATCAAAATGAACGAATCTTTTAGTTCATTTCGTTCTTTTGATCAGAAATAAAATAAAATGTTACATTTACAATAAACACGCCTACATACACACATTTCGTCTATAGTTCCAGTAATTAAAATATTACAAAGCAGCTAAGTACATATTATAAACAGAATGAGCAGCTCACCATCATACCCGAGTCGTTTGTTCTTTTGAATCTATTGCACTGCATAGCGTCTAAGGGAGTCACGTGACAAAAAAAAACAAACAAAAAAACGAACGACTCGGATCAAAGACTCGAGCGGTAACGACTCATTTCTGTTTCCTGTACAGAACCGACGGAGGGTTTGCGATGCTTTGCGCAAGCGCGGCCAGTGGAACATGAACGAGTCACTCTGAGTCACATTAAAGACTCGATCAAAGAGAACCGACCGTTTATAAGCGACCATCACTAGTGTTCTCTATAACCCACCTGTTTTCATTTAGATTTTATTCATTCATATTGTTCTGGTACACGACAGTGTGTACAGAGTGTTAATGAACTCCAGCTCATCACACACGCAATGTGGAGTGAACACACACAGGACACACACAATGTGGAGTGAACACACACAGGACACACACAATGTGGAGTGAACACACACAGGACACACACAATGTGGAGTGAACACACACAGGACACACGCAATGTGGAGTGAACACACAGGACACACACAATGTGGAGTGAACACACACAGGACACACGCAATGTGGAGGTGAACACACAGGACACACACAATGTGGAGTGAACACACAGGACACACGCAATGTGGAGGTGAACCACACAGGACACACGCAATGTGGAGTGAACACACACAGGACAACACGCAATGTGGAGTGAACACACACAGGACACACGCAATGTGGAGTGAACACACACAGGACACACGCAATGTGGAAGTGGAACACCACAGGACACACGCAATGTGGAAGTGAACCACACAGGACACACGCACAATGTGAGGTGAACACACACAGGACACACGCAATGTGGAGTGAACACACACAGGACACACGCAATGTGGAGTGAACACACACAGGACACACGCAATGTGGAGTGAACACACACAGGACACACGCAATGTGGAGTGAACACACACAGGACACACGCAATGTGGAGTGAACACACACAGGACACACGCAATGTGGAGTGAACACACACAGGACACACGCAATGTGGAGTGAACACACACAGGACACACGCAATGTGGAGTGAACACACACAGGACACACGCAATGTGGAGTGAACACACAGGACACACGCAATGTGGAGTGAACACACACAGGACACACGCAATGTGGAGTGAACACACAGGACACACGCAATGTGGAGTGAACACACACAGGACACACGCAATGTGGAGTGAACACACACAGGACACACGCAATGTGGAGTGAACACACACAGGACACACGCAATGTGGAGTGAACACACACAGGACACACACAATGTGGAGTGAACACACACAGGACACACGCAATGTGGAGTGAACACACACAGGACACACGCAATGTGGAGTGAACACACACAGGACACACGCAATGTGGAGTGAACACACAGGACACACGCAATGTGGAGTGAACACACACAGGACACACGCAATGTGGAGTGAACACACACAGGACACACGCAATGTGGAGTGAACACACACAGGACACACGCAATGTGGAGTGAACACACAGGACACACGCAATGTGGAGTGAACACACACAGGACACACACAATGTGGAGTGAACACACACAGGACACACGCAATGTGGAGTGAACACACACAGGACACACACAATGTGGAGTGAACACACAGGACACACGCAATGTGGAGTGAACACACAGGACACACGCAATGTGGAGTGAACACACACAGGACACACGCAATGTGGAGTGAACACACACAGGACACACGCAATGTGGAGTGAACACACAGGACACACGCAATGTGGAGTGAACACACACAGGACACACGCAATGTGGAGTGAACACACAGGACACACGCAATGTGGAGTGAACACACACAGGACACACACAATGTGGAGTGAACACACACAGGACACACGCAATGTGGAGTGAACACACACAGGACACACGCAATGTGGAGTGAACACACACAGGACACACGCAATGTGGAGTGAACACACACAGGACACACACAATGTGGAGTGAACACACACAGGACACACGCAATGTGGAGTGAACACACACAGGACACACGCAATGTGGAGTGAACACACACAGGACACACGCAATATGGAGTGAACACACACAGGACACACGCAATGTGGAGTGAACACACACAGGACACACGCAATGTGGAGTGAACACACAGGACACACACAATGTGGAGTGAACACACACAGGACACACACAATGTGGAGTGAACACACAGGACACACGCAATGTGGAGTGAACACACACAGGACACACGCAATGTGGAGTGAACACACAGGACACACGCAATGTGGAGTGAACACACACAGGACACACGCAATGTGGAGTGAACACACACAGGACACACGCAATGTGGAGTGAACACACAGGACACACGCAATGTGGAGTGAACACACAGGACACACGCAATGTGGAGTGAACACACACAGGACACACAATGTGGAGTGAACACACACAGGACACACACAATGTGGAGTGAACACACACAGGACACACACAATGTGGAGTGAACACACACAGGACACACACAATGTGGAGTGAACACACACAGGACACACGCAATGTGGAGTGAACACACACAGGACACACGCAATGTGGAGTGAACACACACAGGACACACGCAATGTGGAGTGAACACACACAGGACACACGCAATGTGGAGTGAACACACACAGGACACACGCAATGTGGAGTGAACACACACAGGACACACGCAATGTGGAGTGAACACACACAGGACACACGCAATGTGGAGTGAACACACACAGGACACACGCAATGTGGAGTGAACACACACAGGACACACGCAATGTGGAGTGAACACACACAGGACACACGCAATGTGGAGTGAACACACACAGGACACACACAATGTGG
>CM059205.1:292500-302500 GCA_030347435.1 Clarias fuscus | reverse complement strand
TGTGTGTCTCAGACGTCCACACTGTATCACACTAACACACTTCACTGCAGCAGCACAAACACCACAGTTTTATCCTTCTCCGTGTGTCTGGGTTTCAGGGGGTGTGGCCTAAAATATGTGTTTTAAAATGTCTATTATTATTATTGCTATTGTTATTGTTGTTGTTGTTGTTCTCCTTCTCAGATCTTTCCAAACAGGAATACGTCTCAGTATGAGGAGATCACCATTCCACTGGCATTACTCAGTTACGCCGACCTGCTGGACATCCGCACGGTAATCACACAGTTCTGCCCAATCACATCACACCTACTACTGAAAGCTCCGCCCACCTCAGTGCTGGAGCAGGACAATAACACTACACTGCTCTGTTCCCCTGGTGTGTGTGTGTGTGTGTGTGTGTGTGTGTGTTGATAATATGATAATGTAACGCTGATATTGTGATTATTTATGTTACTATTCACTTTTCAGATTTTCGCATTGTGATGATGTTTGATGAAATAAAACTGTTTATTCTTTTCATTTATTTTTTCACTTGAAATAGTTTTGAGCACATTTGCTGTTTTCCATATTTTAATCATCTTAGTTTTCGCGTATCAAAGAAAAATATTGCGATGTGTATCATGTATCTTAAAAATTTACTAAAGCCTGTGTGTGTGTGTGTGTGTGTTGTGTGTGCATATGTGTGTGTGTGTGTGTGTGTGTGTGTGTGCGCGTGTGTTTGCGTGTGTGTGTGTGCTTGTGTATGTGTGGGTGTGTGTATGCGTGTGTGTGTGTGTGCGTGTGTGTGCATATGTGTGTGTGTGTGTGTGTGTGTGTGTGCTTGTGTATGTGTGGGTGTGTGTATGCGTGTGTGTGTGTGTGCTTGTGTATGTGTGGGTGTGTGTATGCGTGTGTGTGTGTGTGCGTGTGTGTGTGTGTGCATGTGTGCGTGTGTGTCTGGTTGGGATGTACTTCACAGCGTTTCGGAGACAGGAAGCAGGTGGCGCTGTTCTCTCCTGATGAGCCGGACGTCTACTTTAGCGTGGTGGTCATCTTCATCTTGGCGGTGGGGACAGTAGTGGGGGGAGGATACTGGGCTGGGGTCCGAGAACACGAAAAGTGAGACAACACACACACACACACACACACACACACACACACACACACACACACACACACACACTGGATGCCTGTCTTAGTCCCTCAACATGCCTTCACCCTCTTCTTCTTCTACTTTCGGCTGCTCCCGTTAGCGCATCGGTTGTCTCCAATCTGTCTTCCACGTCTTCCCTCGTCACTCTGTCCTCTCTGTCCTCTTCTCCATGTCCCCAAACTGTTCTACCTGCCCTGTGCCTCTAACATACTCATTCCTAATCCTGTCCATTCTCGTCCCTCTCAGAGCAAGGGACTAAGAGCCGACCCCTGCTGCACTCCCACCTCCACCTGAAACCAGTCGGTCGTACCGACGCCACACCTCACCGCTGTCCCGCTGTCCTTGTCCATATCTTACACTCTTCACATACTTCTCTGCCACTCCTGACTTCCTGGTGTAAAGCCACAGTTCATCTCTGAACTTCCTGTCAGACGCGTCCTCTAGATCTACAAACACACAGTGCACCTCTTTCGGACCTTCTCTATACTTCTCCATCAGCAGTCTCGAGGTGAACCTGCCATCTGCTCTTCCTTGGCATGAAGCCGTACTGCTGCTCCAGCTCGTCACCGCTCTTGTCCACCTAGCGTCCACTACTCTGTCCCGTAACATCATGGCGCAGAGATTTAAAACACTTCATCAGACGTCCTCTCCCTCTCTAATATCTAGTAAGCCACTCCACTGCCATCTCACCTGAACACTTCCATGCCTCCACTGGACTGTCACCCGGACCAACTGTCTTTCCACTTCTTCGTCCTCTTCATAGCTGTCCCCACTGCTTACTAATACCCTGTACTACCTGATTCACTCCTCCACCTCATCCAACCCTCTCTCTCTCTCTCTCATCATCAGCTCCGCCAAACACTCCCTCCACCTTCTCCAAACACACTGTCTTCACTTTTCAGTACATTTCCGTCTGCACCTTATGTCACCCGCCTGTAGGACGTCCTTCCCTGCTCGGTCTCTCTGTCTGTATGGTCCATATAAATCCTTTTCTTCTTCCTTTGAGTTTAGCTTCTCATACAACTTACTATTCGCCGTTCCTTAGCCTGTGCCACGTCCTGCTTCACTTCGCATCGCATCTCCTTACACTCCTGTCTACTCTTCTCATCGCTCTTCCTCTTGATGATTTCCTTTACCTCCTCATTCCACCACCAAGTTTCCTTATCTTCCTCTGACGTCATGCCAAATGTCTTCCCAGCTGTCTCCCTCACCACTCCTGCAGTAGCTGACCAGCATCTCTTCACCCTACACAGTACCTGACTGACCTCCTCCCTGAACTTCACACAAACGTCTTCTTTCTTCAGCTTCCACCATCTAATCCTGGGTTCGGTCCTCACTCTCTTTTTCTTCTTCTGGACCTCCTCACAATTCATTCTGAAGACCACCACCTGATGTCTAGCTACACTCTGCCCTGCAACCACCTTACAGTCTCTACTCTCCTCCAGATTGCATGTCCTGATGTAGAAACGCACTAAGAGCTGTGACATTCTGTCCTCAGACGGCTGCAGGGTGAGGAGTGTAAGACGGAGGAGCTGTCTCCCAAAATCATCTCCCTGCTGGTGGCCTCCTGCTGCGTCTGGCTCGTTCTCCTCTACTTCTTCTATGACCACATGGGTATCTGTGTTTACTTTATTTCCCCCTGAACATTGTGTGTGTGTGTGTGTGTGTGTGTGTGTGTGTGTGTGTGTGTGTGTGTGTGTGGAGACGAGGTCTGGACCAGCGTTGTTCCTGACACTTTACTTCTCCACAGTGTACTTCTTCATCGTGGTTTTCTGTCTCGTCTCCCCTGTGGGTCTGTACAAGTGTCTGTGGCCCGTCGTCTGCAGAATACCTGTGGGAACGTGCAGGTGAGCCACGCCCACTCCCACGCCCACTCCCACGCCCACTCCCACGCCTCGCCTGCATCAGTACAGAAGCATCCATTAAACATGTTTAAACATCTTCACTGCCCGCTTTACACAGATGATGTCTCAGCTATGAGGTTAATCAGTTGAGCATCACTTCAGTCAGTGCACTACACTTCACACCTTCTCGTGTTTGATTTGCGACGTGACCCGGTCGTGTCCTGAATCACACACTGAGGAGGAGCAGTGTAGTGTCTAAGTCCCTGGTGCTGTGACACATTGTTTATTACAGCAGTGTGTGATTTCAGGTATAGGCCATGACAGTAAATATGTGTGTGTGTGTGTGTGTGTGTGTGTGTGTGTGTGTGTGTGTGTGTGTGTGTGTGTGTGTGTGTGGAGAACAGGGTTCCCGAGAACTATGTGCCTTGCTTGAAAATGCGTCCGGATTTGCGGATGGTGCTGCTGGCTGTGCTGTGTGCGAGTGTGAGCATCATCTGGGGTGTGTTCCGCAACGATAACCGGTACACACACACACACACACACACACACACACACACACACACACACACCAGTATAAATAACTTCTGATCCCTTTCCAGCTTTATTTCAGTAGTATCACATGCAGTATGTTGTGCTGAATATCAGCACGGCTGTGATGAGCTCGTAGGTACGAGTACAGACGATATCAGCGCCGTGCTGATATTCAGCACAACAGCACGACCTCGAGTGTGATTATGCCTTAATACAACATTTCTACAAACACCATTTATTATCAACAGATTATAATTTGTTTATTAATGTAAGCAGTTATTTTGCTCCGCCCACACACATCCTTCCACACCTGACTAACCGCAACTGGCAGAGCTAGTGACCGAAAGTTAGCGAGCAACAGTTAGCGTAATGAACAGAAGGTGAGAGTAGTGTTAAACTCTGGTTGTGAATGTGGGTTTTGTCAGGCAGACACACACAAACACACACCACACACACACACCACACACACACACTGCCACACACACACACCACACACACACACCGCCACACACACACACCTATTTCCTGTTACCATCTCAGGGAGTTTTTCCTTGCCACCGTCGCCCTCGGCTTGCTCATCAGGGACAATCTTATCATTTTGATTCATACACATTGCATACAAACTTACTTCTTTTTATTGTGTAAAGCTGCTTTGCGACAATGTCAATTGTTAAAAGCGCTATATAAATAAAATTGACTTGACTTGACACACACACACACACACCACATACATACACCACACACACACACCGCACACACACACACCGCACACACACACCACATACATACACCACACACACACACACCGCCACACACACCACATACATACACCACACACACACACCGCACACACACACACCGCCACACACACCACACACACACACCGCACACACACACACCGCCACACACACCGCACACATACACCGCCACACACACACCGCCACACACACACACACCGCCACACACACACACACCGCACACACACACCACACACACACACCGCACACACACCGCCACACACACCGCCACACACACCGCACACACACACCGCCACACACACACACCGCACACACACACACACACCGCACACACACACACACACACCGCACACATACACACACCGCACACACATACACCACACACACACACCGCCACACACACACACACACACACACACACACCGCACACATACACCACACACACACACCGCACACACACACACACACCGCACACACACACCACACACACACACACCACACACATACACCACACACACACATCGCCACACACGCACACACACACCACACACACACCACACACATACACCACACACAGACACACCGCCGCACACACACACACCGCAGACACACACCACACACATACACCACACACTGCACACACACCGCCACACACACACACACCACACACACCACACACCGCACACACACACCACACACATACACCACACACACACCGCTGCACACACATCGCCACGCACACACACACACCACACACACACCACACACACACACCGTCGCACACACACACACCGCAGACACACACCACACACCGCACACACACACCACACACACACACCACACACACACACCGTCGCACACACACACACCGCAGACACACACCACACACATACACCACACACTGCACACACACCGCCACACACACACACACACACCACACACACCACACACCGCACACACACACCACACACATACACCACACACACACCGCTGCACACACATCGCCACGCACACACACACACCACACACACACACCACACACATACACCACACACACACCGCTGCACACACATCGCCACGCACACACACACACCACACACACACCACACACACACACCGTCGCACACACACACACACCGCAGACACACACCACACACCGCACACACACACCACACACACACACCACACACACACACCGTCGCACACACACACACACCGCAGACACACACCACACACATACACCACACACTGCACACACACCGCCACACACACACACACACACCACACACACCACACACCGCACACACACACCACACACATACACCACACACACACCGCTGCACACACATCGCCACGCACACACACACACCACACACACACACCGCCGCACACACCACACACATACACCACACACTGCACACACACCGCCACACACACACACACACACCACACACACCACACACCGCACACACACACCACACACATACACCACACACACACCGCTGCACACACATCGCCACGCACACACACACACCACACACACACACCGCCGCACACACGCACACACCACACACATACACCACACACTGCACACACACCGCCGTACACACACCGCCGTACACACACCGCCACACACACACACCACACACACACACCGCCACACACACACCGCCACACACACACACCACACACACACACCGCCACACACACACACCACACACACACACACACATCGCCACACACACACACAGACCACACACACACACCACACACATACACCACACACACACACACCGCCGCACACATACACCACACACACACACACCGCCGCACACACGCACACACCACACACATACACCACACACTGCACACACACCGCCACACACACACCGCACACACACCGCCACACACACACACACCACACACAAACACCACACACACACACACACACCGCACACACACACACACACACACACCGCCGCACACACACCGCCGCACACACACACACCGCCGCACACACCGTCGTACACACACCGCCGCACACACACCGCACACACACCGCCACACACACACAGACACACACACACACACACCGCCGCGGCCCTGTAATGTAACGCCGTGTGGGAATGTACTGGAGTCAAAGTACAGACACATTAAATATCTGCTCATGTGCACCTTCCATCTGTGCAAAGTCAGAATACGACTGGGTAATTCAGAGCAGTCACATGACCACTTCTAAAAGGGTGCACATACTTTTGCAGCCAGACTGTTGTTTCAGATTAAAGCTGGAAAACAAATCTGATTTACCTGTGTATAAATTTTTACTTCTAATATATGTTATTTGTCTGACATGACGTGTGTGTGTGTGTGTGTGTGTGTGTGTGTGTGTGTGTGTGTAAGGTGGGCATGGGTGCTGCAGGACATACTGGGCATGGCTTTCTGTATGTACCTTCTGAAGTTATTCAGGATGCCCAGCCTCAGAGTGAGTCACGTTCAGTGATAGTGTGTTCATGTTCATGTCTGATTTTATTAGTGTAGTTGTGTTATTGTGTAATTGTTATTGTGTACTTGTGTAATTGTGTAGTTGTGTACAGTAGTTGTGTAGTTGTGTTATTGTGTAGTTATTGTGTAGTTGTGTACAGTAGTTGTGTTATTGTGTAATTGTGTTATTGTGTAATTGTTATTGTGTAGTTGTTTACTATAGTTGTGTAGTTGTGTTATTGTGTAATTATTGTGTAACTGTGTTATTGTGTAATTATTGTGTAGTTGTTTACAGTAGTTTTGTAGTCATGTTATTGTGTAATTGTTATTGTGTCGTTTATTACAGTAGTTCTGTAATTGTTATTGTGTAATTGTTATTGTGTAATTGTTATTGTGTAATGGTTATTGTGTAGTTGTGTTATTGTGTAGTTGTTTACAGTAGTTGTGTATTTGTTATTGTGTAGTTATTGTGTAGTTGTGTACAGTAGTTGTGTAGTTGTGTTATTGTGCAATTGTGTTATTGTGTAATTGTTATTGTGTAGTTTATTACAGTAGTTGTGTGGTTGTTATTGTGTAATTGTTATTGTGTAGTTTTGTTATTGTGTAATTGTGTTAATGTGTAATTGTTATTGTGCTGTTGTGTTATTGTGTAGTTGTTTACAGTAGTTGTGTAGTTGTGTTATTGTGTAGTTATTGTGTAGTTGTGTATAGTTGTGTAGTTGTGTTATTGTGTAATTGTTATTGTGTAGTTTATTACAGTAGTTGTGTAGTTGTTATTGTGTAATTGTTATTGTGCAATTGTTATTGTGTAATTTTGTTATTGTGTAGTTGTTTACTGTAGTTGCGTAATTATTGTGTAATTGTGTTATTGTGTAATTGTTATTGTGTAGATTTTTACAGTAGTTGTGTAGTTGTGTTATTGTGTAGTTATTGTGTAGTTATTGTGTAGTTGTGTAAAGTAGTTGCGGAGTCATGCTATTGTGTAATGGTGTTATTCTGTAATTGTTATTGTGTAGTTTATTACAGTAGTTGTGTAGTTGTTATTGTGTAATTGTTATTGTGTAGTTGTGTTATTGTGTAGTTGTTTAGAGTAGTTGTTATTGTGTAGTTATTGTGTAGTTGTGTTATTGTGCAATTGTTATTTTGCAATTGTTATTGTGTAGTTTTCTTATTGTGTAATTGTTATTGGTTATTTTTTTACAGTAGTTGTGTAGTTGTTATTGTGTAATTGTTATTTTGCAATTGTTATTGTGTAGTTTTGTTATCGTGTAATTGTGTTATTGTGTAATTGTTATTGTGCTGTTGTGTTATTGTGTAGTTGTTTACAGTAGTTGTGTAGTTGTGTTATTGTGTAGTTATTGTGTAGTTGTTTACAGTAGTTGTGTAGTTGTTATTGTGTAATTGTTATTGTGTAATTGTGTTATTGTGTAATTGTTATTGTGTAATTGTGTTATTGTGTAATTGTTATTGTGTAGTTGTGTTATTGTGTAGATTTTTACAGTAGTTGTGTAGTTGTGTTATTGTGTAGTTATTGTGTAGTTGTGTCCAGTAGTTGTGTAGTTGTTATTGTGTAATTGTTATTGTACAATTGTTGTGTAGTTTTGTTATTGTGTAGTTGTTTACAGTAGTTGTGTAGTTGTTATTGTGTAATTGTGTTAGTGTAATTGTTAGTGTGTAGTTGTGTTATTGTGTAGATTTTTACAGTAGTTGTGTAGTTGTGTTATTGTGTAGTTATTGTGTAGTTGTGTCCAGTAGTTGTGTAGTCATGCTATTGTGTAATGGTGTTATTGTGTAATTGTTATTGTGTAGTTTATTACAGTAGTTGTGTAGTTGTTATTGTGTAATGGTGTTATTGTGTAATTGTTATTGTGTAGTTTATTACAGTAGTTGTGTAGTTGTTATTGTGTAATTGTTATTGTGTAGTTGTGTTATTGTGTAGTTATTGTGTAGTTGTTTACAGTAGTTGTGTAGTTGTGTTATAGTGTAATTATTGTGTAACTGTGTTATTGTGTAATTATTGTGTAGTTGTTTACAGTAGTTTTGTAGTTGTGTTATTGTGTAGTTATGGTGTAGTTGTGTACAGTAGTTGTGTTATTGTGTAGTTGTTATTGTGTAATTGTGTTATTGTGTAATTATTGTGTAGTTGTGTTATTGTGTAGTTATTGTGTAGTTGTTAACAGTAGTTGTGTAGTTGTGTTATAGTGTAGTTATTGTGTAGTTTACAGTAGTTGTGTACAGTAATTGTGTAGTTATGTTATTGTGTGATTGTTATTGTGTTGTGTAATTGTTATTGTGTAATTGTTTTTGTGTAACTGTTATTGTGTAGTTGTGTTATAGTGTAACTGTTATTGTGTAATTATGTAGTTGTTTACAGTAGTTGTATAGTTGTTTTATTGTGTAGTGTTATTGTGTAATTGTTTTTGTGTAGTTGTGTTATAGGTTTATTGTTATTGTGTAGTTGTTTACATTAGTTTTATAGTTGTTTTATTGTGTAGTTGTGTACAGTAGTTGTGTAGTTGTGTTATTGTGTAGTTGTGTTATAGTTTTATTGTTATTGTGTAGTTGTTTACATTAGTTTTATAGTTGTTTTATTGTGTAGTTGTGTACAGTAGTTGTGTTATTGTGTAGTTGTGTTATAGTTTTATTGTTATTGTGTAGTTGTTTACACTAGTTGTGTTATTGTTTTCCCCCCACAGGCCTGCACTCTGCTGCTCGGAGGGCTGTTATTTTACGATGTCTTCTTCGTCTTTATAACACCTTATTTCACTAAGGTACACACACACACACACATACACACACGCACACTGTACTCACTCATACTAATGTGTGTGTGTGTAGAGTGGAGAGAGCATCATGGCTGAAGTGGCAGGAGGTCCATCTGTCTCATCCACACAGGAGAAGGTAAGAGACAGACGGACAGACAGACAGAACTGATGTTTCATTCTATGATTGTCTTATGTGTGTGTGTGTGTGTGTGTGTGTGTGTGTGTGTAGATCCCGATGGTCCTGAAGGTTCCTTCCCTGAACTTCACTGCGGTTTTCTGCAGTTGGCCGTTTTTGCTGCTGGGTCTCGGGGACATTTTACTTCCTGGTACTGAAACGTCTCCTCACTGTAGTTTACACTCGTTTAGTGCAGCGCCCCCTACTGACCAAGTGTTTAGCACAATAACAACGTGATATTAATTCCCTCTCCTCTCACTGTAGGTCTGCTCGTCGCATACTGCCACAGGTTCGATGTCCTCGTCCAGTCACCA
>CM059205.1:275000-285000 GCA_030347435.1 Clarias fuscus | reverse complement strand
CCAACAGCTGCATCTGTAAACTCTCAGCTGAAACACACACACACACACACAAAGCTGTTATTGACACAGTAATTGACAAGTTAGAGCTGTGTGTGTGTGTGTGTGTGTACCCTGTGTGATGGCGACGTTGATGAGCAGCTCCCCCTGCTGGAGATCAGCAGCAGAACCTCGCAGCAGCAGGCGTCTCACTGTAGTCGAGTTCTCCAGTGGAACCTCAGACAGATCAGAAAAGATCTGCAGCTTCTGCCTGAGGATCTCCTCCATCTGAGCGTCTCTCTCAAACAACTGGTCTACACACACACACACACACACACACAGTGTATATATATATAAAAATGTCGTGCACATCCGTGTGTGTTTATAAGAGAGCTGTAGGTTTAGTATCATCACCGTGAGCTTTTCTGAGTTTATCAGGATAAATATCTTCATGCTCCACCAGCTCCTCCTCTGCATGCGGACACCTGAGGGACAAGGTGAGCAAGACAGGTGAGTGAGGGACAAAGTGAGCAAGGAATGGATTTAGGGAGACATAATGAGTGAGACAGGTCATTTATATATATATAGTGAGTGAAACAAGGGAAGTAACAAAGTGAGTGAGAACGTGGTGAGACAGGTCAGGGAGACAGACACATTGGGGACAGAGAGTGAGGGACGACGTGAGTGGGGGACGGCGTGGGTGAGACAGGTGAGTCCTGATGATCAGCTTCTCTCTGTGAATGCACCACTGACCCAGTTTTAAAGTTAAAATCCCTTTCCGTCTGCAGCTTCAGTATTTATACACTAGTTTAATTTACATTCCATTAAAATTTACATAAAAATAAAAAAAAACTTGGACTTCCGGTGTTGGCGATGTAGGAGAAAGTCGTGTTGGAGAGGTCTCCCGGTTAAACTTGTAATTTATCCCTGTAAACACCGCAATTATTTTAAGAAACTTACGCATTACGGTGCTATCTTTATCCCGGTTCGGAAATGAGTAGTGTTAAGCCCAAGACAGGTAAAGCGCCGAGCCCTCCGGTTACTCGTGGCGGAGCTGCTACTGTAGCCAGTAAACTTGCCAAGATGGCGGCGGAAAACCAGGTTGCAAGCAGCTCACCTGTACCCACAAGGGACGTGCCAGACGTCTTGTCACCGAGTCAGCTGGTTGTTGAACTGGAGAAACAGCGACTTTAATTCAGGAGCTTATCAAGCCAATACAGACCTCGGTGGATGCTCTCCGCGAGACGGTGAATGACTTTAATGGCCACCTCGCTGCTATAGAGACCCGGGTGGGGGATAACTTTGAACGGGTATCGAGCATGGAAAAGACTGTGAAGTTGCTGGAGGCCCAAAATAAGACTCTTCGGGACCGTGTTGACGATCTTGAAAACAGGTCCCGCAGAGTCAACCTCCGGTTAATCAACATCCCTGAGGGCAGCGAAAAGGGACGTGACCCGACCGAGTTCATATCGGAGCTGCTGATGAAGAACCTCGGCCCCGCCGTTCTCCCCAAACCATTGGAGCTTGAGGGGGCTCATCGTTCTTCGGCCCCTAAACCCGGGCCGGAGCGGGGTAGGCCCAGGCCTTTTGTGATATGTTTTCACCGTTTTCGGGAGAGGGAGAAGGTGTTGCGTTGGGCTAGGCAAAACGAGCTGAAGTGCGGGGATACAACAATACGGGTGTACCCGGATGTCAGCGCCGCTACTGCAAAGAAACGAGCTGCATTCAACGAAGTTAAGCAAGCCCTCTATCAGAAAGGAGTGAAGTTTAGGCTTCTTTTCCCTGCCCGCCTGCAAGTTTCGTTCGAGGGTGAAACACTCACTTTTGAGACTCCAGAGGATGTGCGTGCTTTTTATAATGAGCGAGTGAAAGATAAAGAACAGGTTAGAGCATGATGATTCGGACGTACTTTAAGTTATCCTGGATTTAATGTTGCCTTTTTGGCCATCTTGGTTGACTTCTTGTGTATTTTTTTTTTTTTTTGTGTGTGTGTTTTTTTTTTTATTTTATATATATTGATTTCCAACTGTGATGCTTAGTTTCCTTAGAGGAGTCAAATTGGGTGACGAACTGATTCCCTGGTTACCTTAGTTAATGTTGTGTTAAGTTGACACACTGTAATTTCATGTTGCTCCGTATGGAAGCGGTGTAAATTCTTATATGTTGCACACCGGAATGACCTCTAGAACAAGAGAAGGCTATGGAAGCAGAAAACGTTACCATGGTAGGATTCTGTGGGGGTGCGGGGGGTGGGGGGGAGGAATGTGTTCATATATATATATATATATATATATATATATATATATATATACACACCCCTTTTTTCTTTTTTTTTCTTTTCTTCTTCTTCTCTTGTGTGTGTGTGTGGTTTTGTTTTGTTCCCCCCCCCCCTCTTTGTTTGCTCGGAAGCAACGTCAGTCTTGGAAGAGGTGCTACTCCTTATTTCTTTACTAAATGATGACCCGGAGTAAGAGCGTTCGTTTCATCTCCTGGAATCTGAAGGGTGTCAACCATCCCACTAAACGTAATAAGGTAATGACAGATTTAAAACAGATTAGGGGTGATATCCTCTTTTTACAAGAGACTCATCTCTGCTCCACAGACGTTAACCGTATAAGGCGACCATGGATTGGTCATGTATTTCATTCTAAGTTCCCAATAAGGGCGAGAGGCGCAGCCATTCTTATACACAAGAATGTTCTGTTTGAGTTGTCCAATTCTATTGAAGACCGTAATGGTCGATTTGTAATTATTTTCTTCACAAGCTTTTTCTCCTCTCTTCCCAGGGTTGACGACCATTACTTAATAGTTGGCGGCGACTTTAACCTAGTTCAAAACCTCTCCCTGGATAGGTCTTCTGCTACCTCCCAGGTGTTATCCAAATCAGCTAAGGTTCTTGATGCATACAAGACCAGGTTAGGGTTATTTGACCCATGGAGGGCCAGGTCCCTCTCAGGCAGTGCCTTTTCCTTTTTTTCGCACGTCCATCACTCATATTCGCGGATAGATTTTTTTCTTTTAGATAATCATCTCTTATCAGAAGTCCATCGGTGTGAATATCATAGCATTGTAATCTCAGATCACGCCCCAGTATCGATAGACATTGGCTTTCCTAATCATGTCTTTTCCCCCAGACAGTGGAGCCTTAACTCCTCTTTGTTAGCACAAACTTCTTTCAAAGATTTCCTTCATATACAATCCTTATTGTTTTTTTATACTAATGATGCTCCAGAAATATCCAGACATACCCTATGGGAAACATTTAAAGCTTTTATGCGAGGGCAAATTATATCGTATGTCTCAACTTTGGGGAGGACAGAAAGGGCGGAGTCTGAGGCGCTCACCAAAGAAATATTCAGATTTGATGGTTTATATGCCTTGGACCCAACCCCTGCTCTCTACAAAGAACGGCTTCAGCTTCAGTCTAAATTTGATTTACTTTCCACAAATAAAACACAAAAGCAGTTATTCCTAGCTAAACAACGGTTCTTTGAAACTGGGGACAAAGCAGGAAGATTACTGGCACAGCAAGCACGTGCTGCTGCATTGTCCAGAATGATTCCCAAGATTAAATCGGTGTCTGGTGAGGCCACCACCGATCCTATTGAAATAAATAAGATATTTAGTACCTTCTACTTTAACCTCTATTCCTCAGAGTGTCCTGTAGATGTCTGGGCTGGAGATAACCCCCTAAACACGATTGTCTTCCCCAAAATAAATGAAGATTTGTCTGGAAAGCTGGGCGATCCAATTTCTACTGAGGAGGTACCGGAGGCAGTTATGTCACTTCAAAATGGTAAAACTCCAGGCCCCGATGGGTTCACGGTTGAGTTTTTTAAGCTACTTTCTGTCATCATTGCACCTGTTCTTCAAAGTGTGTTTAATGAGTCTTTCATGAAGGGGCATTTGCCTCCCACCTTGCTGGAGGCCTCCATTTCTCTCCTGCTTAAGAGTGGTGGAGACCCTCTAGCATGTAGCAGCTTTAGACCCATTTCCCTCTTAAATGTGGACCTAAAGATTTTATCCAAGATTCTAGCCCAGCGCCTACAACGGGTTCTTACCAGGTGTGATATCAACTGATCAAACAGGCTTCATGCTTGGGAGGCACTCATTCCATAACACAAGGCGGCTTCTGAATATCATTAGTACTCCCAGCTCACACACTCCTGAGGTGGTGGTTTCTCTGGACGCGGAGAAGGCCTTTGACAGGGTTGAGTGGAGCTTTCTCTTTTCTGTCTTGCGCAAGTTTGGTTTTAGTCCAGAATTTGTATCCTGGATTAAGCTGCTTTACACCTGCCCAGTTGCTTCAGTTCACATGAATGGACTACAGTCTGCTCCATTCCCCCTTTACCGTGGAACTAGACAGGGCTGCCCCCTTTCCCCCCTCTTATTTACCTTAGCTATCGAACCCCTAGCCATCTGGCTGCGACAAGAGGAGAGATTTGAAGGTATTGTCAGAGCTGGGAGAGTTCATAAACTATCAATGCACGCTGACGACCTCCTTTTGTATATGTCCAATCCAGAAGCCTCTCTTCCTGTAGTTCTAAGTATCCTGGAGAAATTTGGGTCATACTCAGGCTATAAACTTAATCTCCATAAGAGTGAAGTCCTTCCTATCAACTCATTGGCCAAAGACATTCCTCCATCTTTTTTCCCTTTCAAATATGCTGTGGATAGATTTAGATACTTGGGAGTGATTATTACAAACCCAATTAATCTTCTTTTTTCCAAAAACTTTACCCCTCTTTTGGAGAGGTGTAAACTAGACTTTGAAAGATGGTCTGGTCTTCCACTGTCTCTGGTGGGTCGTGTTAATTTGGTCAAAATGGTAGTCTTACCCAAGTTCCTATATCTGTTTTCACATATCCCTGTCCTTATAAAAAAGTCCTTCAAGTCGCTCGATCAATTAATAAGTTCTTTCCTTTGGAGTAATAAAAATCCGCGCATAAGAAAATCAGTACTACAGCTCCCAAAAGATTGCGGTGGCTTGGCACTGCCTAATTTTTTACACCATTACTGGTCTTGTAACGCTCAAAAACTTCTATACTGGGTCACCAATACAACAGAGGGGCGCCCAGTATGGGTGGACATGGAACGTGCATCCTCTAAGTTTTCTCTTTCTTCCCTGGTTTGCGGCCCAACTCCCGTTGGCCTTCTCCAAATTTACCTCAAACCCAGTGGTATCTAACACTCTTAGAATCTGGACTCAAACTAGGAAAAGCCTGGGTCTTCATAGGGCCTCAGACCTCTCCCCCATTGTAAACAATTTCCTATTCTTACCCTCTTGCACTGACTTGACATTTCGTACCTGGTCCGACAAAGGACTAAAGAAAATTAAAGACCTTTATAGCCAAGGTTCTTTCATGTCTTTTGAGGAACTTTCGAGAAAATTTAAGTTGCCTAAATCCCACCTATTTCGTTTTTTTCAGAAAAGACACTTCATTCGGAATCAGAACCCCAAATTCCCTAGTCGACCTCCAGAAACCTTGGTTGATTCATTATTAGCTGTTGACCCTCAACAAAAGCGATTAATCTCCAACATCTACAGCCGTATTAATTCATCAACTGATAGCCCAACACTCATTCTCAAAAATTCTTGGGAGCAAGAGCTTGGAATCTCGCTGTCTGATGAATATTGGCAACATGTCTTACAACTGGTTCATTCTTCCTCAATCTGTGCAAGGCATGGTCTCCTACAATGTAAAGTTGTAAATAAAGTTCACTATACAAATTCGAGGCTGGCACGGATTTTTCCTAATGTGACTGACTCATGTAACAGATGCAAACAGTCTCCAGCCAACCACTCTCACATGTTTTGGTTCTGTCCCAGACTAACCACATTTTGGACTGAAATCTTTAAAACTATTAGTAAAGCATACAACACAGTTATCCCCCCCGACCCACTTTTAGCTATGTTCGGCACCTCCCTACATCCATGTACCTCCAAAATCCTGCAATCTGTTCTTGCCTTTGCCACCCTTTTGGCCAGGCGATTGGTACTCCTCAAGTGGAATCAATCTCAACCTCCAACTCATAATAGATGGGTGAAAGAAATGTTTATGTCCATTAAACTTGAGAAGCTTAGGTTTTCCCTTAATGGCTCATTAAATTTGTTTGAAAGAACTTGGAGGCCTCTCTTAAAACATTTTGATTCCTTGACATCTCTTCCCGACTGTGCTGACTGAGCAAACCCCCCCCCCCTTATTTATTTATTTTTTAATTTTATTTATTTAATTAATTTTTTTGTTGTTGTTGTTTTTGTTTTACACTTTGGTTGTTAATTAGTTTGTCTGTCTAATCAGAACTGTGGGATGTGTGAACACAGGGGATTGGAAGAGGGATATAATAGGGTAAATAAAAAGCAAAATGGAAGTTTTGTCTGCTGTATTGAAATATTATGTTACCTGTGAAAAAACTTCTAATAAAGAAAGTTAATTAAAAAAATTTTTTTTTTATTATAAATACTGAAATAAATTTTATAAACTAGTTCCACTTTTCGTTAGGTCTCTTAAAGATCTCTCTATAAATAACACTATTATTATTCTTAGTCGTCACCTTTCGATGGTTTCCCAGATCTGCTGTCTCCAGCTGCTGCGCTCCTCAGCGGTGGACGTGTGGAACTCGTACAGATCGGCTTTGACATCAGACGCTGAGATTAGATACAACGTCCTGTCACTGTGAGCCGCCTCCCTCACAATCAGCTTCAGCAGGGGGAGAACAGCGGGCTTCCCATCCTAACGCACACACACACACACGCACACACACACACACACACACACACACACACACACACACACACACACACACACACACACACGTCTCTCAAGTTACAGAAGACAATGCCATAATCCCAGCACAAAGCCCAGATGTGTGTGTGTGTGTGTGTGTGTGTGTGTGTGTGTGTGATCAGTGCAGTGTGTAAGAGACATGTATTCAATTTCAATTCAGTTTTATTTGTATATCGCTTTTAACAAGCTGTTGCAAAGCAGCTTCACACAATCAAACGTATGACAGAAGTGTGTGTGAGATGTGAGTGTGTGTGAATCAGAATGATCAGATCGTCCCTGATGAACGAGCCGAGGGCGACGGTGCTGAGGGAAAAACGTGTGTGTGAAGCGTGTGTAGTGTCTGTGCGTGTAGCGTGTGTGTAGCGTCTGTGAAGCGTGTGTGTGTGTAGCGTGTGTGAAGAGTGTGTGTGTAGCGTCTGTGAAGCGTGTGTGTAGCGTGTGTGTGTAGCGTCTGTGTGTGTAGCGTGTGTAGCATCTGTGAAGCATGTGTGTGTGTAGCGTGTGTGTGTAGCGTGTGTGTGTAGCGTGTTTAGCATCTGTGAAGAGTGTGTGAAGCATGTGTGTGTGTAGCGTCTGTGAAGCGTCTGTGAAGAGTGTGTGTGTAGCGTGGGCGTGGATGTGCGTGTGTGGATGTGTGCGTGTGTATCTGTGTGAACGCGCGTGTGTGTGTGTAGCATGTGTGTATTGACGGTTACCTGGGCAACAGATCCCGCCCATTTGGTCTATGGGATTCTTCTGGCTCATTTTCAAGCATCTTGAATGGATGTACTCATTAAGGTAAGATTAGAAGTCATCTAGCTAACATACTCTTTCTTTTGCAGAGGAGTGTGTATGTGTGTTTGTGTGTGTGTGCGCGCGCGCGTGCATAAAAAAGTGTTTGCTTACCAGAGAAGCAAAGACGTATTTCTGATCCTTCTCCTGTAGCAGAAGCAGAAAATCAGGCAGCAGGACCATGAGGACGTCCACCACTGCAGAACACAAACCCACCTTCACAAATCAACTTAAACAGAAATGCCCCGTGGGGCCAGCAGGGGGCAGCGTGAGCGCTGAGAGAGGGAGACAGAAACACACCGCCCTGGGACACACACCCGCCGGGAACATGGAACATCTAAACATTTTATCTTAAGCATAGAAATAGGAACACATTGGCCTGAGGAACCGAGGACACGTCATACTGTGCAAAGGGGGACGCAAGGACCACTGGGACATTGGGACGGGAGAACGCTGACCACTGCGACAAAATGAGGACCAGGCAATTTTAGACCCAAGAGACTTGGATGCCAGGAAGGTCCAGAGCCCATGTCCAGGGGACGAGGACGGTTTAGAGCCCGGCTTAATCATCTTAATAAAACAAACAATTGAATAATAAAGACTAACATGATCTAAATAAGACGTTTTGTAAGCGAGTGTGACGTGACGTTTCCCACCTTTGGACCTGTTCGGGGGTCTCCAGGCGAGCACGCCCTCCCTCAGCAGCCTCCGGTCGTCCTGGAGCAGATCGTCCCTGCGGAACGTCTTGCCGTTGCTCGTGCTGCCGTAGGACTTGGGGTCGAAGTGAGCGGCGATGTCCCGCAGCTGCTCGTACTGATGGACCTGCGTGTCCACGGCGGAGACGGTGTTCTTGATGCTCTCCAGAGCTTTGACCAGATCACTGTACTCTTGTGTGCCCTCTGCCACGAAACAGAACGCGACAGGGTGAAGAGAGCGCTGTGTGTGTGTGTGTGTGTGTGTGTGTGTGTGTGTGTGAGAGAGAGACACTGTGGTTAAACCTTCTATTTTGAACAGTGTGTGTGTGTAAAACTCCAGTGTGTGAGGTGTGACTCTACCCTGTGTGTTCTTGATGATGCGCTCCACCAGGACGGGGTACTTGGTGATGCGCTGTGTGATGAGCAGGATCCCCTCGGGCACGCCCAGCCTGCGCACGATCGACAGCTGACCGATTCTCTGAGCACATCAAACACCAACACATAACCACACACTCACACACACTCCCCCCACCCCACACACTCCCCACACACACACACTGCCCACACTGCCCACACACACACTCCCCCCACCCCACACACTCCCCACACACACACACTGCCCACACACACTGCCCACACACACACACACTCCCCACACACACACACACACACTCCCCACACACACACACACACACTCCCCACACACACACACACACACTCCCCACACACACACACACACACTCCCCACACACACACACACACACTCCCCACACACACACACACACACTCCCCACACACACACACACACACTCCCCACACACACACACACACACACACACTCCCCACACACACACACACACACACTCCCCACACACACACACACTCCCCACACACACACACTCCCCACACACACACACACTCCCCACACACACACACACTCCGCACACCCCCCCACACACTCCGCACACCCCCCCACCCCACACACTCACACACTCCCCCCACACCCACACACTCCCCCCACACTCAAACACTCCCCCCACTCCCCCCACACTCACACACTCCCCACACTCACACACTCCCCCCACCCCACCCCAACATGCCCGGCAATGCACAGTACAATCAAGAAAAACATGGGGTTTTAAATACATAATGAATATTCATCAGACGTTGTTAGGTGCACCCGCCCACTCACCCGCCCACTCACCCGCCCACTCACCCGGATCAGACTCTGAAACTTTTTATTGTTCTGTAGCTGGTCTTTATAGAAATTCATTGCCTCTGTGTGACGACTGCAGAAAACACCGTAACTGTCCTGCAGCCTGCTCCTTAGATCATCTGAAAACTACACACACACACACACACACACACACACACACACACTACATGAGGAAATGTAAATGAAACAGAGAAAAGAAGACCTGCAACCGTCAGAGACGACAAGGTGGGGGCCTGAGTACACTGTGTGTGTGTGTGTGTGTGTGTGTGTGTGTCCATACCTGAGTGAGGAGGACGTCTCCTATGTTACTGATGCAGTAGTTTGTGTCACTTCCTGTCTCCAGACTCTCGCTGCGGCGGGACTTCAGTCTCTGCAGGAAGTTCTGGTGCTCGTAAAGTAAACGGTCCAGACGAGGGAAGAGACGCTCGAGCTGAGACTCGTCCATCAGCAGCGAGTCCCGTAGCTCACGCAGATACACACTCAGCATGAGCTTCAGCGTGCGCACATGGTTTATCTCTGTCTGGATCAACTCTGAAGAAATACAACAAAGAATT
>CM059205.1:260000-267500 GCA_030347435.1 Clarias fuscus | reverse complement strand
GTATGTTTAGATGCTGTCCTCCCCACTCTCATTGATCACTCAGGTTTGTTGACGGTGAGGTGATTGGTTGCTTTACATCTCAGTTCCCCCTCATGTCTGTGTTTCCTTCTGGCTCTCCCTTTTAGTTATGCTGTTATAGTTAGTCCTGCTGGAGTCCCTGCTTGCACTTTGCACTAAATATACATTCACCTTATACATGTTGACTGTGACCAGACCTAACTGCCATCTCTCCTTATTTTCTGTTCTCTCCTTTTCTGCTCTCTCTCTCTCTCTCTCCCTCTCTTCTTTCCCTCTCTCTGTTCTCTGTCGAGCTATACATGTTTCGCTCCTGAGTTGCCAGTGATCCAGACCCCTCTGCCCTCTGGAGCCGTCTAACCCGTCCTGGAGTCCTGCTTCTGGTTGGAGATCTCGTCGCATGGATGCCCCGTGTGGTCTGCCTGGATTCGTGTGGGGGCTGGGGATGGTTTCCATGAAGACTGTCCTGTCATCGAGTGATGCTCTGGGGACCTGTGACTTCAGTTGTTCGATAACTCAGGACCGGAATCTCCTACAGTCTACCTGAGCCTCCGGGAACAAACTGGACTCATTTTAATTTTAAAACATCTCTTGTTATACTGAACTTCCAGCCTCCTAACACACAGTATGAGTGCTGATCAAATCCCTGCTCTCCGTTATCACCCAGATGAGGATGGGTTCCCTGTTGAGTCTGGTTCCTCTCAAGGTTTCTTCCTGTTACCATCTCAGGGAGTTTTTCCTTGCCACCGTCGCCCTCGGCTTGCTCATCGGGGACAATCTTATCATTTTGATTCATATACATTGCATAAAAACTTACTTCTTTTATTGTGTAAAGCTGCTTTGCGACAATGTCAATTGTTAAAAGCGCTATATAAATAAAATTGACTTGACTTGACACACCGCACACACACACTCTCTCTCACACACACACACACACACACAATCTCTCTCACACACACACACACACAATCTCTCTCACACACACACACACAATCTCTCACACACACACACACACACACACACGGTGGTGTCGGTGCAGTTACTCACCGGTTTCAGCTCCTGCAGCCCCGCGGTCACATCACAGCAGGACGGAGCTCCGCGGAGAGAAATCACACACACACACACACACACACACACTCTCTCTCTGTCGGGAACACTCCGCGAGTCTTAATTAAATCAGCGCTGTGTGTGTGTGTGTAGTTTCGACACTTTGTCTCTCCGGCACCAGCAAGCGCACACGAGCTCGAGCACTCAGGCCACACCCACTTCCGGGGAAACCAACTCCAATGCTGCGTCAGGTGAGCTTCCGACCACGCCCACTTCCGAGGAGACGGTGGGTTTAGGCACGCCCAGTGCCCGAGGACCCCAGCAGGGGGCGCTGTGTTGAGGACAAACTGCACTTTCTCAGGAGTTTATCAACTTAGTCACAGATAAACAGTCACATGTCACATGTACTACAGCCGAGTCCTGCGGAATCAGTCCTGCGGTCAACATGATGAAGAAATCAAACTGTCAAATGTGGTGTTACTTCTGTCAAGATGATTTCTGATTTATTTCACATCATCACTATAAGAGAAAAGTGGTTAGTAAGTGGTTGTGTTGTATTTATGCGCGTGCTGCTTAGTTCTGAATATACAGTAAATGTCTCTCTCAGCTCACTCCCTCCTGTCAGCTTCTTCTTTACATCAGCAGACTCCGCCCAGTTCTTTCCCCTTCAGGTCACTCAGGCCCAACCTCCCCCCACCCTTCACACACACACACACACACACACTCATTTTTTTAATGAACTGACAGAAAATATCTTCTAAACATACTGTAGTAACCATGGAAACCAACCGCGAGTTGTTTTTCTCTGAGGTAACTAATCCCACACAACTGTACACGAGCACACACATCACAACAAGTTTATATATATTTTTATATTATTATTTAGAAAACAAGTTTTAATCCTCAGTTTTAAAACTCCCCGTAGCCACGTAAACGCTTCACATCAACCGATCGGCCGAGAGCGACCCCCCCCCCCCACACACACACACCCTTATCTGTTAGAATCCTTAATTTCCTGTTGGATTGAAACCCACCTGATCTTTATGTAAACGTGTCTGAGGTGTACGTAATAAAGACCATAAACAGAAAGTCATTCAGAACAACAGTTTTATTTAAGAACTTTGACCCAAGACGTGTGGAGAAAACATCAGTGATGCTGGGTTTAAGGGTTCCAGGAACAGAAACCAGGTGTTTTTGGATGAGGGAGGCCTCACGTCATCTCCAGCCTTCCTGTAGATAAGAGAGTTACAGGAGCCGCGCATGTTCAAAGGTGAAAACCTGGAGGCACAAAAACAGGAGGAAACCTCACAGACAAGGTGCCAAGACTCCCAGACGGAAGAGTTCTCACTGACGTATGGAGCCGACCAGAAGATCCAACCTTCATCCTCTAATAAAGAGAGATTCCTCAGGTGTAACGGGACTGGGTTAACTCACGCCGCATACTATTTTCCAAAGAACGTCCCTGTAAATGATGGAGTTCAGGTGTTTCAGCAGTACCTGGACCATGCAGCTTTACTGAAGAGCTCAGTGGCACCAAACGTGGCACCGTCAATGGACACCACCGTTACTGGTCAGAAACTGGCAGAATGAGATCCCCAGTGCTAAAGTGCTTGAACCTCACCTGTCCTCTGTTGCATCTCTCACTACAGAGTTCCCGAATGTCTCCGAGGCAACACCCCCCCCCCCCCCCCCCACCTAAACCACCCACGACCATCAACTACCCCCCACCCCCACCACACTCACACCCAGTATGTATTATCACGTAACACAGAAATGATGATCAGAACACACACTCCTAACACACTGCGGCGTGTGTGTACTGCTGTGTACTGCTGTGTACAGTGTGTTAGGGGTGTGTTAGAGGACTCCACTCTCTCGGCCAATAAGAACACAGTACAGCTCTCTCCTCAGATGCACCTCACTGCTTTTATTAACAGCAGAAAGTATTAACACCCGTTGGCTCAGGTGTCTACAACACGTGGACAAGAGCAGGGTTAGTACGACTCCTGGATTAGAAAAAGAAAATAACAATAATAATGACAACAACAACAACAACAATAATAATAATTATAATAATAAGGGTAAAAGATGCATAAAAGCTGCATCTCTTCCAAAATCCAATAAAATATTTATCAAAGCAGCACCTACTGGTCAGATCAGTCCTCTCTCTCTCTCTCTCTCTCTCTCTCACACACACACACACACACACACTAGGGCTTAACATTCCCTATATTATAACTTGGCTGAACCTTTCCTTTAAACTAGAGACTTCAGAGCATCGTCACCATGGCAACGACTCAAACACCACCACAAGTGTACTTAAGTCTCTTTAAAAATATTAATAAAGTCCAAACTGTGTATCAAGAGTCACAGTCAACGTGATGCTAATGCTAACAGAGCTAACACAGAGCAGCGGCGCGCACCAGTCATCTGAGGCGTGTGAGCTGACTGTTTGAATAGTAAAATCTTCTCTCAGCTGCTGTCAGGCCACGCCCCTGATTAATGACGAGGTTCTGAGGTCAGCATGTATGTGTGTGTGTGTGTGTGTGTGTGTGTGTGAGAGAGAGAGAGAGAGATTTAGATTTAGTGTCCTTCAGCTTCAATACAGAAATAATAAAGAAATACAGTCCACACTCATCTGTCCATCATCTGTGTGGACAACAATACTGAGGAGAAAGAGAGAGAGAGAGAGAGAGAGAGAGAGAGAGAGATGAAAAAGTTTGCTTCATCCTCCGTGTTTTCCGGAGGAGAGAAAGTTCTGGCTCTATGTTATGATTTGTCCATAAAAAGATTCTCCTGCAACAAAACATTAACACAAAAACGTCCCAAAGAACTGAAACATCTCGTGAACACTACAGCAACAAACTGGCCAAGCTATTGGGCGGAGTCAAATGGCCAGAGCCAGGGGGCGGAGTCAGCCAGGAAGAGATGACGAGGATGTAAATGTGTGTGTGTGTGTGTGTGTGTGTGTATATATGTGATGTACAGTATTTATCACAATGAAGAACTGAGTGTCCTGCTGGTGATGTTCTCCATTCAAAGGGGATGCAAACTTTTGAACGTAAATGTAGATGAAGTGACAGACAGACGGACGTTACTGTAGGCAGGAGGTGTGTTGGACATGCACACAATAAGGCCACTTTAACTGCCTCCCTCCCCCACCCCGTCCCCGTGCCCCCTGATTGGTTGAGGTCCTCAGTTTGTTCACAGTTAGTGTGTTTGTGGGCGTGGCCTCCCTCATCCTCTCGGCCAAATATAAAGTGATGAGTGCGAGAGCAGCGTCGCACGTGTAGCGCACGGATGCAGGAACGCCACGACTCCGCCCCACTCCAGCACTGTCGCTCTCAGGCTCCGCCCCAAAACGCCTAGAACAGCCGGTTTTGTGTGGGTGTTACCCATAATGCACTGCGCCTTACCTTGTTAGTTATAAAGGACATAATTAGCTACATTTTCTGAGACAGAGTGAGGGAGTTCTGGGGGCGGAGCTTAAGGTGCACCATAATCACAAACCTGATCAACATGGCAGTCGATCGTGCGGCTAGGCTAGGCTAGCGACTTAACAGCAGGTCTCTACTGCTGGATGAGTAACGTTAGCAACTTGGCAGGGATATGGCTGGTGTGGCTAGCTAGCTTAGCGCAAATATATAACTGTTATTTTATGCATTACATACATCAAGCTGAAGTTTATATATAAAAATTGCTCATGTTTGTGATAAACCCCGCCCCTCTACCCCAGACACACCCAGCTATCAAAAAAAAAAAAAAAGTTATGTAGAAAACTAAAAGCTATATGTTTAGCATCTCTTCGTCCTCTTTGGATAAATGCTGGTTCATGTCGGACGGTAGCTCACTTGCTAACTTCTAGTTTAGCAAGCATGTGGGACGCAGCCTAAAGTCCGGAGGTGGGCGGGTCCAATGGAAAAACAGGAAGTGATATAAAAAAGTGGTTCTATAAAAAACAGCGCAGAAGAAAAATAAATATACGCTAGCTTGTTACTTTTTGGGAGGGAGGAGGGGTGCAAAGGGGGTGTGGCTTCAGGATGCTGAAGATGCATTAAGAGGGGCTGGGCCGAGGGAGCGAGGGGACGCGTCCGTTTTTCTTTCCCCCGTTCATGTGTGTGTAGGCGATGAGTCCTTCGTAGGCGCCCTCGTCCCCGTCGTCCCCGTCGTCCCCGGGGGAGTAGGACGACAGAGGGATGCTCTCCATGTTCTCCACGTCCATGTCGAAGTCGTCGGAGTCGCGCGCTCGCACACGGTTCTCCTCGCTGTAGAAGAACGAGAGCTCGGTGAAGGACGGGTGAAGGTCGTCTCTCAGACTCTCGATGATCTCCTGGAACGTGGGACGCAGCTTCGGGTTGTAGTGCCAACACATCTGCATCAGGCTGTGACTGCACACACACACACACACACACACACACACACACACACACAGAGAGAGAGAGAGAGAGAGAGAGAGAGAGACGGCGTGTCACTACTCACACACTCCTGTACACATTATATAACTTGCGTGTTACTGATCGGCCTGTGTGCAGTGTATACAGTGTGTGTGTGTGTGTGTGTGTGTGTGTGTGTGTGTGTGTGGTCATGTGGGATCGTCCCCGTGGCAACAAGAGGACATTGAGGTCATGGCACTGCCTGTATTTACACTGTATTCATCACTACCGTACACTCTCGCACACACGCACGCAAACTCACACACGCAAACTCACACACACACTCACAGTCTGTCAGGACAGTTATCCGGCCGCTCCAGGAATCCTCCGTCCATCACGAACTTCAGCACCTGCTCGTTAGACAGACCCTGATACGGCTGCTCGGCTAGTGTGCTAATCTCCCAGAGGACCACGCCGAACGACCTGCACACACACACACACACACACACACACACACACACACACACACACACACACACACACACACGTCTCATGAACGTTAAACATACCTATACATTCTGGAGAAGTGTACAGTGTGTTTGTGTAACACTGATATAACGAACTGCGCGAGAGGAATAAAACACTCAGGGCTGCGCTGTGTGTGTGTGTGTGTGTGTGTGTGTCTCACCAGCAGTCTGAGTGTGCAGTAAACACTCCGTCCTTCAGGGACTCGGGTGCCATCCACCTGACAGGGAGCAGCCCTTTACCCCCCTTACGGTAATAATCAGTCTCGTAGATATCTCTCGTCATCCCGAAGTCTACACACACACACACACACACACACACACACACACAAGGATTAACTACACATTCAAAACTCTCTCTGCACACAGCTGAAGGAAACGATAATAATAAGCGTAACACACTTCCTGAGGAGGAATAAAAAAAAAACTGAGAGGACGAATGAATAAACAGTTTTCCTTCATTTCTCTCTTCAGTCTTTACTCTTTATACAACTTCTTTTGATCTTATCGTTGTTGCGAGTGTAGCAGTGCTGGTGTGTTGCCGCGGTTACCTCCGATCTTGACGGTGTAGTCCTCGGACACCATGCAGTTTCGGGCCGCCAGGTCTCTGTGTACGAACTTCTTAGCGTTGAGGTACGCCATCCCGTCTGCGATCTCCGCCGCCATCTGCACCATCTCCCTCAGGGTGGGGGGGGGGGCGGCCCGGGTTATTCTGACACACACACACACAGTTTAATAAATGCTTCAGACATCAGGTGTAAATCTAACTCTGTGGACATTTATAATTGTGTGTGTTGGAACGTTGCATGTTTACCCTGTTATATCCCTGTTTAAAATCAATAAAAATATTGTTGGAAACAAGAAAAAAAAAATTAATAATAATAATAATAATAATAATTGTGTGTGTGTGTGTGCGTGCGCATGTACCTCAGAATCGGGGCGGAGACGGCGCAGGTAGCTCTTCAGGTCTCCGTGTGTCATCAGCTCCATCACCACCAGAGTGGGCTGGCCTTTAGAGACCACGCCCAGCAGCCTCACCTGATCAGCCAATCAGAGAGAGGTTATCAGAGACACACCCCCTACTGTCACACACAGGAACTTTTCTATTGTGTTATCAGGACTGCTTCAGTCACGTGACACGGGCACGTCTTAGGCTCCGCCCACACTCTGTGTGTCCGCTTGTCAGGGCAGCACGTCGTTTTGTGGCAAATAATGTGAAAGTAACAAATCGTGGTGGTGTGTTGCCATGGTAACGTGCAGAACAAGAGTGTAAGTTTCAGAGAAATGATTTATAACACAGACAAGCGTCTATAAGGCTCGCTGGAACACACGTCGTCAGTGAGGTGAAATCTGATTGGTTACCACGTGGTGACAGCTGAACGCCTTCATGACGGACGCCTCGTTGAGGAACTCGATCCTCTCCCGCAGACTGGCCGCCTCGTTAACCGTCTTCACCGCGACTCGAGTCTGAGCCTCGCCCTTCACCACGTCACGGGCCACGCCCTCATACACCATCCCGAACGAGCCCTGCCCCAGCTCGC
>CM059205.1:242500-257500 GCA_030347435.1 Clarias fuscus | reverse complement strand
CACCTCGTTGTGCAGGTAGTTCTCGAAGGTCTTGCGGTATTCGCTCTCCTCCGCCTCCTTCTTCAGCTCCTTCTCAGTTTTAGGACATGAGCAGCAGGGCTCATTCTGTCCCGTCTCCTGCGTCTGATTCCACTTCTGTCCCTCCTTACTGTCCACCTGTGTGGAGGTTCGAGACGGCAGCTTCATACCTAACACACACACACACACACACACACTATTATACACGGTTAATTCCTCCTTTAAAATCTACTCATATAAAACCTCTGATGAAGATGTCTGCTCTGAAACACACACACACACACACACACACACACACACACACACACACCTTTCTGGCAGTAGTCGAACTTGTAGAGCTCACTGGCCTCAGGCTGCTGCAGACAGGACACGATGTAGTGCGTGATGTTGCCGTTGGGGTCGTTCGGAGTTTTCCACTTCAGGATGATCTGAGAGGACGAGTTGGAGGACGAGATCGGGTCCAGCGGCACCGACGGCTCTGAAACCACAGGACAGGACAGAGGGTCAGAGACAGAGCGTGTGTATTGGCGAGGTCTCGGGCCGTGCGGCTAACGGGCGGCTCACTGGTGGCGTTGGTGCGGACGTAGATGATCCGGCTCTTGGCGCCCTGGGCCGGGTGATCGTCAGAGGTGGAGATCTGGGCTTTGACCATGATGGCGTACTGAGTCCAGGGCTTTAAACCCAAGATGAGGAACCCGGGCTCCGACTGCTGCCTGCTGTCGCGCTGAGGAGGATCCACATCTGCAATCACCCAGCTGTTAGAGCCGCACGCATCCTGTCCGTCAAACTCCGTCACGTTCCTGTACGGCCTGCACACACACACACACACACACACACACACACGCTTTAACAACACTGATACAGTCTTCACCCCATCATCTCTCGTCCTGTAGGTTAGACCGTGCGTGAGGACACGCCCACTGTCAGACGGTTACTACAGTCAGCCACGGCATCTGACCAGAGTGTGTGTCTGTCTATAGATCAGTTGTACACAAGCAGCATCACTCTCTCTCACACACACGTACACACATGTACACACACGTACTGAATATTGGTGCAGCTGTGATTAACTAAGACTCGATTTGTCCACATAAACACACCGTCACTCTCAAGAGATCACGTCATCCTAATCCTGTGTGTGTGTGTTTTCAGTTCAGTCACCACTAGGGGGCAGCAGCATGCTGAGAAATTACATTACAGACCTGGTGATGCGGATTTATACAGAAGATAATCTGAAAACTCTCTCACACACACACACACACACACACACACACACACACACTCTCCAGTGCTGTAACTGAGGTACAGGTGCTTGTCCCTGATATTTTTAACACTGAATGATGAAATCTTTAAACGTTGGCCGGCGCCGTCCTGCAGGGGTTCCTCAGGCTGGTCGTCGCTATGGTAACGGTGCCCTGTGGCGTCGCCCTCAGTAACGGTTCCTGTAATATTTCACGTGTCAGTGTGAATTGGGTGAAGCTCAAGGTGAGGACCAGAGGACAGAACCCCAGCGTGCGTGCGTGTGTGTGTGTGTGTGTGTGTGTGTGTGTGTGTGTCATGACCTACGCCTCTTTATAGTGCACCATGAAGCCCAGCAGGTCCCTGAAGTCCGGCGGCCAGAACGCCTCCCACTTTATCATGATCTTATCGGCCAGAGTGCGGATCGTCGTGAACTGCAGCAGCTTGGACTCACCTGAGAGAGAGAGAGAGAGATCCGTCAGTGTGTGTGTGTGTGTGTGTGTGTGTGTGTGTGTGTCTGTGTGTGTGTCTGTGTGTGTGTGGGACTGACAGGAGGCCTGCTCCCCGTTGGTCTTCAGGCCGATGTCGTTGCGTGGCAGTCTGTCCCTCGTCCCCGTCACCTCCTCCATCCTGCGGATCTCACTCAGACACAGTTTAGGGTTGTGATGGAAGAACATGCGGCCCTGCAGGATCACCAGGTGGTGTTTGGACCAATCCCAGAGCTGGCACAGGTTCTGATTGTCCAGAGCGAAGAACGAGAAATTCCTTGATTTTAAAAAAAGAGAGATGAAGGACAATAACTCATCAATAACAATAATAAAAACACCGCATGGCCACGCCCCCTGCTCTCAGCCAATCAGAGCGCTCGGTCTCACCCCCGCTCCTGCGTCTCTCCGCGGATGAGCCGGAGTTTCTTGAGGAACGACAGAGAGACCAGAGCGTAGGAACGGCGCACCATCAGGTATCCCGTGATCTCCTCCAGCTGACCCAGGTTAGCTTCCAGTTCTGCTGCGATGTTATCTGACACACACACACACACACACACACACACACACACACACACACAGGTGACACGTGTACAGTGTTAGTGTAATCTAAAGGACATGTGTGTGTACATGATAGACAACAATAATAACAGTATTTATTCATTATTTCTCTCCGAGTCAGGTGTTACTGTTACTGTTATTATTATTATTATTGTTGTTGTTGTTATTTACTTCCTCCCCGGATGTTGATGATGAGGCTGCCGTTGAGCAGAGTGCACCCCCGCAGCTCCTGAGCCGCCGTCACAGAGTCCACTGTCTTCTCTCCCACACACACTTTAGGACACGTTCCTGCACACGGTGTACACATCAACCTACACACACACACACACACACACACACACAGACACAGACACACACAGAATCTCCCTGTGTGAGCTGATAAACGATTACATTAGACACAGAGTCTAATCTCACACACACACACCCGTACACCAGGAGGAAACCTTCACATACCAGACACTTCATAACCAATAAAGCTACTACATGATCAATAACATCAATAACTTATGCTCTGTGTGTGTGTGTGTGTGTGTGTGTGTGTGTGTGTGTGTCTCACGTTGTGGAGTTGACGGTGGTGTACCCAGAGGGACACTCCGGCACACACGCCCCCTGGTGGATGACGTAGGAGGTGCAGTCTTGGTCCTGCGTGTTGCGAGTGCACTGTGTGTGAAGGGCGTGGCAGTAGGCGGGGCTCACACACCGCCACCCCTTAAAGGAGAGGAAGCCGGTGGGGCAGGTCTCCACACACACGCCCCCGTGCAGGAAGTGACGACACGCCACACACTCCGCCTCCGAGTCCGGCTTCACACACCCTCCCAGACACTCTGAGTGACAACACTGACCGTCCGCCGTACACGCCCTCGCCTTACACACCGACGGACACACTGCAGGGGGGGGGGGAGGGGGGGGGAGGGGGAGGGGGGGGGAGGGGGACAGACATGATCAATTCAACATGTTCAAACACACACCTCACTATTAACACCACGCACACACACACACACACACACACACACATACACACACCGCGGACAACAGGGTGTACACATACACACACCGGCCACTTCATTAGGAACACCGGGCCACCTGCTCGTTGTGTGTGTAGACACGGTGAAGGTCAGACCGAACATCAGAGTGCAGCAGAAACGGGGTTTGAGTGAGCGAGTGAGCGAGTGAGAGAGGCTGAAAGACAACAGGAACTGTAATAAGATCTGGTTCCACCCGAGGTCTGCTGAGGAGCGTCTCTGAACACACGACACGTGGAACCCCGAGGCAGACGTGCTACAGCAGCAGAAGACCACGCCGGGCGTCGCCCCCGTCGGATAAGAACAGGAGACTGAGGCTCCGGGTCACATGATCACATGAAACCCGGTCCGAAGCCCGGTCCGATGAGGCTCCGTTTCTGCCGAGACGTTGCGAATTTGGCGCGAACCACGTGAGGACATGGATCCGTCCCGCCGTGTATCAACACACCGTGTCACACAGCTGAACATGACGGTGAGGTCACTGTACTCACACGGTCACCTGATCTCGCGCCAATACAGCGGCGGAACGGGAGAGTCGCATCACGGACACGTGTGTGCGTGCGTGCGTGTGTGTGTGTGGTCTCAGAGCAGCTCCACGTCCTGGTGTCACTGATGAAACTGATGTATTTATGTTGTTTCTCACTGTGCGACCTCCAGACAGGAAGTGCCCTCACAATGGCAGGAAGTCATTCAGACTGGAGTGTGTGTGTGTGTGTGTGTGAGAACTCTCTTCAGGAAGCTATTAGGCGTCGGTCCCTCACAGGACGCTGCTGTAAATCTCAGGAACTTCAGGCGTCGAGGCTCCAGGAACACTTTTAGCTCTGAATGAAGAGAACTAATAAATAAACTGCTAAATAAACAAAGCTGTGAAGTGAGGGAGCAGACCGCCACACACACACACACACACACACACACACACACACACACACACACACACACAACTACACAAACCTCCAGCCAACTACACAAACAAGTGCTGACCAAACACACACACACAAATAAATACTGAACCGACTGCACTCTCTCACACACACACACACACACACACACACACACACACACACACACACACACACACACACACACACACACAGGCGCTGTACTCACTGCGCTGACAGTGCCGTTGAGTCCAGCAGCGCGCCCCGAACTGCCCGTTGATGGTGGTCTGGGGACAGGTGTTCTTGCCCTTGGCCATGCCGGGACACACGTCCCCACACTCTCCCTCGTTCTTATTGGACACGATGTAGTTGTCCTCCACGGAGTCGAGGATCTGGGACCAATCGAGCGTGGACAGGTAGCACAGGTCCGGGTTCTTCTCCAGCCGCACGGCGCCGCGTGTGACGTTCATCAGGCCGTGCAGTCCGATCTCCTTCAGCTGCAGCATCTCGAAGACCACCAGCGCGTAGTTGAAGAACAGGTTGTTCCCGCGGATGACGGCGAGGTTGGGGAACAGCTGGCTCAGGCTCTCCAGGCCGTACACCCGGAACAGCAGCAGGTAGTCCGTCACCACCGTCAGCCTGGGGAAGCTCACGCCCCGGAAGTCCTCGGCCGTCGTGTGGAACATCAGCAGGATCTTCAGGTGGCCCTCGACCACCGTGCAGTTCTCCAGAGAGCGCAGGTTAGCCGCGTTGTTCCTGATGTCCTTACTCTGGCAGACTGGGGACAGAAACGACGTTTACACACGTCTCAAAACACACAGACTGCAGTTAACCACGGAATTTAAATATAATTATAATAAACAACATGCATGACAATGAACAATAACACATGACAGAGGAAAGAGGGACAAAGGACGAGAAAAGAGATAGAGACAAGGGAGGAGAGAAGAGAGAGGGACAAAGGACAAGGGAGGAGAGGGACGAGGGAAGAGACTCAAGTTAACTGAACAAACAGAAACCAGTAAAGTGTTGAATGAAACACACTGTGGGTCAGAGCACAGGGCCACTTATTCCATCTACTCCAGTAGAGCAACAGTGTGTCTCTCTCTCACACACACACACACACACGCACACACACACACACACACACACACACACACACTGAATCCACACATTTATCTTCCCAGAGACTTTATGGAAAAATACTGTTTAATGGAAACAACCAAACTGCTCTCACACACACACACACACACACAGACTCCTGTTTCACATCCAAACACATGACATAATCCTGCATCAATGCCTCATTTCTACACTTTATACACACTTTATCCCTGTACGTATATTACAGAGTGTGTATGCAGTGTGTGTCTGAGCGTAAAGATAAACTGTGACAAACACACGCACACACACACACACACGTCTCCACCCTGCATGTTAACATATTTCCTTCTGAAACAAAGTAACAGTATGATGCAGTAGTGCTTGAGTGATTTACACAACAGCCAATAGCATTAGAGACACGCTAAGCCCCGCCTCCGGTCTCCATACGGAAAACAGTGACGGCTTTATAACTTGTTTATCTGTGTCTCTCTCGCACACACGCCGGTCCACGTTAACCAGGACGAGTAGAGCGTCAGCGCCGCCGATGGAGACGGAGAGACGGCGGGCTCGTCTCCAGCAGTGACGTCTCGGAGGAGAAACACTGGATTCTTCATCAGACTGAGGGAACGACGTTACCCCCTCGCAAAAGTCACATGATCATCAAGCTGAAGATACACCACCAAAAAACACACACACACGCTCATCTGCAAACTAATGTACCGCAAAGTAAATACTAATGCAGAGCAAGACACGCCCCCTGGGGGAGGAGCAAAAACACCCTGGAGAGCATTTAATTGGACGAATAGGGATACGAGTACAGGATGAGTCATCACTAATAATAACATCATACCAAGAATTATTCAAACATAATCTTTAAAATAAATATTACAGTTTAAACGTATAAATGCAATGTGATTTATTTTATTGCGCAGCACTAGTGTGTGTGTGTGTTTATTGATTCTCCTGTAACACTGTAGGACAGAGCGCTCAGAAACTCACTCACTCATCGTCTGTACCGCCCCCGTACAGGGTCATGGGGGGCGGAGCCTATTCCAGGAGACTTGGGGGACAGGCGGGGGACACCCTGGACGGGGCCGCGTGCGCTCACACAACTTAGGAACGTCATTAAATCTGCATGACTTTGGACTGTGGGAGGAAACCAGAGTACCAGGAGGAAACCCGCCAAGCACGGGGAGAAAACACACACACACACACACACACACACACACACAATCAGGAGGGACTCGAACCCTCGACCCGGGAGGTGTGAGGCGACAGCTCGAACCACTACACCTCCGTAATGCTCTCAAACTCACAACTTCACTTCATTAAAGCTGTGAATATTTCCAGGATAAACACACACTCCTGGACACACACCTCAGCATTTATTCTCATTACATCACTCAGGAGAAAACACACACACACGCGCGCACATGCAGTCCTGCACGCAGAGCAACTGTGTCATTTATTTATTTATAGACAGACAGACAGATATATAGAGACAATTTAGACAAATAGGTTGATAACCAGATAGATATAAATACAGACAGATTTGACGTGTGTGTGAGTGTGTGTGAGGTTACTCACTCTCTGCACGGCTCCAGCTCATCACACACAGGAGGAACACACACACACTCAGGAGATTCATCTTCAACTCCAAAAGTCTTGTTTTTACCAAAAAAAAAAAAAAAAAAGTTTTTTACACAAAAATCACAACCGAAGAAAAATAAAAACTGAAGTGTCCCGCTGAGGAGAAGTTAGCCTGTTAGCTTGTTAGCCTGTGTGCGGGTCAGCTAGCAGGACTGATTAGCATGCTGAGATTGCGTTAGCTTAGCTTCACTCTGCGCTACAGTCACGCGACACATCACCGTCACGAGCGGCCTTACTGCTCATTATTATTAATATTAATAATCTCTCCAGGCTCTTCATCTCGTACCGGATTTATTCTGTATTTTATATACACACACACACACACACACACAGAGGAGTATACACCCCCTCAGGCTAGCTCTCACACTAGCGCTAAGCTAACTCCGCTACTGAGGAGAATGTTGACTAAGTTCTACTTCCGGTCCGCGCGCGGGGTTTAACTCGTTTCCAGAGAGAGCTCGGGGTAGAGATGCAGATGCTCGCGCTGTCCGCGGTGTGCCGGAGCTCACGAGACTTTTATTCACTTCTTCCCAATGCTAATGCTAATGCTAGCAGGTTAGTCGAGCCGCGCGCGCGTCTCACTGTTTATTACCACAAAAACCAGTAAATCTTCACTTTAACATTAAACTTCACCAAATCCGAATTAAACACACACACACACACTGTATAATACCGAGCGCGGAGAGCTGAGATTTATTCCTCACAGCGCGCGAGTGTGTGTGTGTGTGCGGTTCCTCCAGAACACACGGGGACGAAAGAAAAGCGGAAAATAAACACATTCAAAGAGAATAATGAGTGTATAATCCACACAGACGTGCAGGGTCTCTCTCTCTCTCTCTCTCCACGCTGGAGGCAGTGTGTGTGTGTGTGTGTGTGTGTGTCTCAATGAACATCCCACTGCGTCTGTAAACACTGAGAGACAGACAGGAAACACGGTGTCAAGTCATGGACTGGGAGGCGCGCGCGCGCGCACACACACACACACACACACACACTGGACACTGTGAAAAATAACATTAGGAATGTATCAAGCTAAATAAACAAATCTGCAAAGACCCTAACATTAATCCCTGAAGCTCACCTACACACACACACACACACACACACTGTGATTAAACCGTTTCCTCAGTCTCACACACACAGAATGTTTAAAGATCTAAAGGTTCAGGTAATCCACTTCTAATCCACTGAAAGAACACAGATACACACAGCCACGCCCGGCACCCAGCGCAGGAGAGGGGGGGTACTTACTTCTGAACATCCTAGGTATGAATATATTTTTGAAGTCTATCCCAGGAGGACCCTAGATGAGACACCACTGCTTTACAAAGCACACACACACACACACACACACACTATAATTATATAGTATTAAGTTATACTACATATTACATTGTTTACTATAATCAAAAGTATGCACACACTTAACTTACGCAGTATAAAGTGCATGTGTGTGTGTGTGTGTGTGTAGAGCAGTGCATTGTGTGGAAGGTTTTGTCAGATCATCACAGCACTCTTGAGCAGAACCTGAGCTACACCTATAGCACACACACACACACACACACACACACACCTGTGTACACTTGTGTGATGTAATGGTCACACGTGTCCTATTCTCACACGTCACTGGTGTATCCACATTCACCATCATATCCAACACTCACTGACCATTCAATCATTTAATCAGACAAACTACATTATCCTCCTGTGTGTGCGTGTGTGTGTGTGCGTGTGTGTGTGCGTGTGTGTGTGTGTGTGTGTTTGTTCCACGGCTGTAAGTGTGCAGATGGAGAGAATAACCTAATTTCCTCCCAGTTACTCAATCTGGAAACATAAACAGTGGAGACAAACAGACAAAACACCATGAAGGTTAAGTCCTGGTTCCTTTTCCCAATCAGAATATTATTATTTATAGTTTATACTGATTTACAGCAGCAACAACAACAATAATAATAATAATAAATGTTTTTCTCAGGGTTTGAACTCACAACCTTCTGATCTATATCAATTTTGAAATAATAAATATATAAACAACTTAATACCAGTATATAAAAATATAATAGAGACCCTTTTTTAATAGAACAGCATTGTGAAGTAACTCCAGTCAATAATATAAACAAACAGAAATAAAGGAACAGATTAATAAATAATGTTCTTCTGTTGTCTAGGAGACACTATGAGATATTTGTTTTAGAACATCCTCCTCCTGTTCTTAGCCCTATTTCCTTTTCCCATCATTAACATTTGACATTTGGCGGGGTTTAGCAAAGTGTTCACACACACACACACACACGCACACATGCACACACGCACACACACACAGTTTGTTTCTGGGAACAGAGGATGTAAGCAGGTCAGGAGATAATGTGTGTGTTTATTAGGAACAATGGCCGCGCTGCAGTGTCTCTGAGCGTGATGTTCACCGGTTACCGGAGGTAAAGAGTCAGAAAGTACGGTGAACATTTAAAGAGTGAGGTAAAGGAGTTGTAGTGTGAGGTAAAGGTGCAGTAACATGATAAAAGATTTTGCCTTTCAGTCTTGTTTACATATTTGTCACTTAAATTATTGAGATCAAATTTTTATATTACACAACGAGAACCACAGTAAATACAAATTGTAATTTTTAAATAATTATTTCATTTATGAAGGGAAAAAAGCTGCTAAAATCTACCTGGCCCTGCGTGAAAAATTAAGTGCCCCTCTAAACCTAATAACTGGTTGTGCCACTCTTGGTAGCAACAACTACAACCGAGTGTTTGTGATAACAGGCAGTGAGCTTTGGCCCGCTCTTCTTTGCACAATTGTTTTACCTCAAAAGGGTTTAACCTGTTTAAGGTCACGCCACAGCGTCTCGCCAGATTTAAGTCTGGACTTTGACTCTGCCACTCCAAATGCTTCATTCTGTATTTTACGAACTGATGGCCGGACATTCTCCTCCAGGATTCTCTGGTAGAGCTCAGAACTCATGGTTCCATCAACTACAGCACGTCGTCCAGATCCTGAAGCTGCAAAGCCCCAGACCATCACACTACCACCACCATGTGTGACTGTTGGTACAATGTTGTTTTTATGAAACGCTGTTTTACAAAAGTTGACCTTTTGTCTCATCAGTCCACAGAATATTTGCCTTGTTGATAATCCAGATGTTTTTTGGGAAATGTGCGATGAGCCTTTGTGGTCTTTTTGGTCAGCGGTGTCTTCCACCTCTGAACTCTCCCATGGACGCCAGTCTCTCTCTTATTGTTGAATCATGAACTCTGACCGTAACTGAGGCGAGTGAGGCCTGCAGGTCTTTAGATGTTCTTCTGGGTTCTTTTGTGAGCTCCTGGAGTGATTTTGGTCGGCCAGCTGCTCTTGGGAAGGTTCACCTCTGTTTCACGTTTTCTCTATTTTTCTCATAATGATAATGTTTCTGACTGTGGCTCACTGGAGTCCCAAAGTCTTAGAAATGTCTTTATAACTTTGTCCAGACTAATATGTTAATTATATATATATTTTTTAAACTTTTTTAGTTTCTCATCTGTTCTTGAATTTCTTTGGATCATAACACAATGTGTTGCTTTTTGAGATCTGTCAGTCTGCTTCACTTTGTTAGACAGTTTCTCTTGGAGTGATTTTCTGATTCAGCAGGTCTGGCAGTAATCAGCCCTGGGTGTAACGAATGAAATTTAACTCAGGAAACAGGATTTTAATAAGGGGGGGGGGGGGGGCATCATTTAAAAACTGCATCTTGTATTTACTTGGGATATCTGTGTGGAAAATTAAAGTCGTTTGATCTTAATAATTTAAGTGTAATACATATTTTAATATTTTAAGAAAATTACAGGCCAATACTAGGTCAATAAAGGCATGGTTAGCCCAAAATGTTGTACATTATAATGATAAAAAGACAGAGGTTTTGGTATTTAGTCCTGGTGCCAGGGGTACAGTTCCACCTCTGGATTTAGGAGCTTTGGAGCAGTATGTTAAACCCACAGCGTCAAATTTAGGTCTTATTTTTGACCATGGCCTTAAATGTGATAAACAGATCAGTGCTGTGGTTCGGTCCAGTTTCTTTCAGTTAAGGCAACTGGCAAAACTTAAACCTGTTTTGTCCTTTAGGCTTTTCGAAATAGCCATCCACGCCTTCATCACCATTCGCGTTGATTACTGTAATGCTCTGTATTTTGGAGTTTCTCAGGCAGCATTACATCGGCTACAGCTGATCCAAAACTCCGCTGCTCGACTGTTAACATCTACGTGTAAAAGAGAACAAATCTCTCTCCAGATCTGGATTCTCTTCATTTATTTGGTCTCTTCAGGACCGAATACATTTTAAAATTCTTTTGGTCAGGTTTAAATGTTTACCTGGCCTTGCCCCGCCCTACCTCTCGGATCTGCTTCAGCCATATGCTCCATCACGCACTCTCAGATCATCAGATAAACATTTGCTTACGGTACCCAAGACCAAGTGCAAGCTCAGGGGTGACCGGGCGTTCTCTGTGGCGGCACCCAAACTGTGGCATGACCTGCCTGTGACCATTCGTGAGGCCACATCACTGAGGGTGTTCAAGTTCCATCTCAAAGCTCACATGTTTTCTCTGGCATTTAAACCAACATGAGATGTTGATTTTACATGTTGTTTGATTATATTGGGTATGATGTGATTTTAATTATGTTCCTTTTTAATATTTTATTATTATTTTAATTTATTATTTTATTTTCTTAATTTAATTCACTTATTTTATTTTATTTTTATTATATTACTATATTATTTTATTATTTATGTGAAGCACTTTGGGGCATTCTTGTTGTTAAAGTGCTATACAAATAAAGATGAGTTGAGTTGAGTACTCTTTTACGCACTATATACACATAGAGTGAGGTAAAGGAGAGTGAGGTCAAGGAGAGAGAGAGAGAGAGTGAGGTAAAGGAGAGAGAGAGAGTGAGGTCAAGGAGAGTGAGGTCAAGGAGAGAGAGAGAGAGTGAGGTCAGGGAGAGTGAGGTCAAGGAGAGAGAGAGAGAGTGAGGTCAGGGAGAGTGAGGTCAAGGAGAGAGAGAGAGAGTGAGGTCAGGGAGAGTGAGGTCAAGGAGAGAGAGAGAGAGAGAGAGTGAGGTCAAGGAGAGTGAGGTAAAGGAGAGAGAGAGAGTGAGGTCAAGGAGAGTGAGGTAAAGGAGAGAGAGAGAGAGTGAGGTCAGGGAGAGTGAGGTAAAGGAGAGAGAGAGAGAGAGAGTGAGGTCAGGGAGAGTGAGGTAAAGGAGAGAGAGAGAGTGAGGTCAGGGAGAGTGAGGTAAAGGAGAGAGAGAGAGAGAGTGAGGTCAGGGAGAGTGAGGTAAAGGAGAGAGAGAGAGTGAGGTCAAGGAGAGTGAGGTAAAGGAGAGAGAGAGAGAGTGAGGTCAGGGAGAGTGAGGTCAAGGAGAGAGAGAGAGAGTGAGGTCAGGGAGAGTGAGGTAATGGAGACAGTGTGTTGTGTCAGAGGTTTAAGTTGAACACAAGATGTACATGACTGCAGTAACACTGGTTCTGGAAAGTGTTTTATTTCTAATGTGTTTTATTTGTACTCAGAGCCATGACAGCGTGTGTGTGTGTGTGTCTCTCTCTCTCTCTCTTTTAGTGTGAAGACAGAAGGGGAAAAGCACGTCTTTATCATTCAAGTGTTCTCTTCCTGTGAGGAATGGCGCCGCCCACAGGCAGCCACGCCCTGATATCACCATGCTCAGATAAACAGATTAAACTCAGCCAAAGGAAACGTTTACTGTTTACACTTCACTACATGTCTCAGACACGTCCTTACAGAAGAACAGCAGTGTGTGTGCTTCATTCTGCCAGTCCAGTCCAGAAGGGGTGTAAACTTTTGCACAACGTGTTTGTCTGAGAATGAGAATATCAGGGTTCTGATCACGAGGCCTTGATTGATTTCCTGTTAGTAGGTCAAAGGTTAACCTCAGGCAACCTGCTATAACCCGAGAATGTTAAATGCACACACACACACTCTCTCTCACACACACACACACACACACACACACTAAATACAGAAACACAACCTCATTTCTGTGTGTTATCGTGTGTGTAATGAATCTAATCTCAGTCATTAACCCCAGAGATCAGACTAACCGGATTTGATGGAGCTGCAGGAGACACAAACGTTCAGCTTTAACCCGAGTGAGATTGTGTGTGTGTGTGTGTGTGTGTGTGTGCAGTTTCACTAGTGCAGATCAATGAATAGAGAATAAACCACATGGAGTATGTAACAGGGTTTAGACCTGCAGCGCCCTCTAGTGGAACTTAGGAGGGTTTAAAATCACTACAAACAAAAACAGCTTTGAAGTGCTCCAGTGAAAATGGGTTTTATTCTATAAATCAATTTTATTAGGATTTTATGTGATTGAGCAACACGAAGTTACACATAATTGTGTGTTAATACTCGGAGCATGTTCACAGAGCCGGTTGTACTTTCTTCGAAGGCTCAGGTCTTTTAACGTCCATTCTACGGATGCTTTATGAAACGGTTGTGGCATCTTTTACGCAGTGGTCTGTTGGGGCTGTAATGTGAAGGTATCGGACAGAAAGAGACTGGACAAGGTAATTAAAGGGCTGGATCTGTGCTCGGCCTGGAGCTCGACTCTGTGGACGTAGTAGTGAAGAGGAGGATTCTGTCCAAAGTACAATCCATCTTGAACGATCCTTCTCACCCGCTATACAGTGTTTCCTCTGACCAGAGGAACAAGTTCAGCCAGAGATGATCACCACCAAGTGTCCCACAGAGCGTCACAGGAGATCTTTCCTCCCAACGGCAACAACATTATACGACTCTTCTCTGTAACTCGTACACCATGTGTGTATTCACCGTCAGTGACAGTAACATAATAGGACAATAATACTTACCTGTATTCATTATATGACAATTGTAGTAATATATCACATTCAAATATGTAATACAATATTACATACAGTATAATAATACAAGATTACATACATGTACTAGTTCACTGTGCAATATTTATAAATGCTCTTGTATTAACTTAATGTGCAATATGGTACTTACTGTTTGAGGACTCTTTATATTTTATTGATATATATATATATATATGTTTTTTACTTTTCCTTTCTATTTGGTAACAAGGAGCAACTGTAACCAGAAATTAAGAAATTTCCTCTTGGGATTAATAAAGTTCTTTGAATCTTCAAGTGTTATAACGGCCGAGTCAAAGTCCAGACCTAAATCCATCTGAGAATCTGTGGAAAGACTCTCTCCATCCAACCTGACTGAGCTTGAGCTGCTGTGCAAAGATAAATAGACGAAAACCTCACTCACACTGGTGTGACACACCCCAATGGACTGAGAGGTGTTCCTACACAGTACTGACTCAGAGGGGTGAATACTAATGCACACCACACTTTTCAGATATGTATTTGTAAAAATGTTGAAAACCATCTCATTTTCCTTCCACTTCACAGTTCTGTGCCACTCTGTCGGTCTGTCGCATACAATCCCAATAGAACACATTTATGTTAACGAGACGACATGTGGACAAAGTTCAGGGGGTGTGAATACTTTTGAAAAGCACTGTAGGAAGTGAAGTTCATCCCGTAATAATCTGCAGCACCTCCACATCGAGCTGAAGGTGATGAAAGAACACACACACGGCGCACACAAAGTGGACGAAGAGACGGGAAGCTTTTAATAAATAACGCTTTATTAATTTCCTGTTATTTACATCTCACTGATTGATTTACAGTTTTACTCAAATATTCTGTTTAATCACACACACACACACACACACACACACACACACACACACACACACACACACACTACAAGACTGCAGCTTGTTACCGTATTTTCCAGACTATAAGCAGCTGAACTTGTTTCACCCACCTGCCCCACCCACACCCCACACGCCCCGCCCACACGCCCCGCCCACACCGTGGACACATGTTACACAACTAAAGGAGTCAAACTACAGATCAAAGGAGTTGGCACTGAACAAATGAGCTCTCACTCACACACACACACACACACACAGCAGCACCGAGTAAGATGACCAGCGTGACGCAGTGTG
>CM059205.1:192500-232500 GCA_030347435.1 Clarias fuscus | reverse complement strand
TGATCAGCGAAACTCAACTTTCATTTTGGAACTTTTTATCAACCATGAATGGACATGTCGGAGGGACGTAATTTTTAATGGTCATCAAACGTCCAAATGTTTGCTGGGAAGCTCAATGTCTGGAGCCAGGCCTGGACAAAGGGCCCGTCAGTAAACACCCGGTCTGCCACGTGATCGGGCGGCAGAGGCTGGTTCTGGGGTCGTGGAATATCACATCTCTTTAGGGGAAGGAGCCAGAGCTTGTGCGGGAGGTGGAGCGTTGCCAGTTAGATGTGGTGGGGCAATGACAGAGATACTTGGAGGGGCATGATTGGGAGGAACGGCCTCCCTGGACTAAACTCAAGCGGTGTTTTGTTATTGGATTTCTGTGCTAGTCATGGATTGTCCATAACAAACATCATACCAAGTGTAATTGGTATCAGATCACCCTAGGACAAAGGTCATTCAAAATTCAATATTCAAAGAACTTTTTCATTCTTGGTTACATTTGCTTACAGTTGTTTTCCAGGAGGAAAGGAAAAGACTCATAAATTAAGAAGGAGGATTAAAAAACAGCAATTACCATATTGCAAACTAACTGATGAATTCCTTGATTGTATCATCTGACCTGCGGCCATATGTCTTGGACACTCGGGTAAAGAGAGTTGTCAAGTGATCACCATCTGTTGGGTTAGGTGGCAGGGTAGACACCTGCACAGACCTGGTAAGCCCAAATGAGTAATGCGGATGAATTGAGAATGTCTAGGGTTGGCCTTCTACTCCCACTTCATTTTTCTGCTCTTCTGACATCCAGCAGGTTGGGGGCATTGAATGAGAGTGGTCCATGTTTAAAGCTATTTCTGAAGCTGTGACTGTGAGCTGTGGTCTCAAGGTCTTGGGTGCCTCAAGGGGTGGCAACTCTCAAACATTGTAGTGGATATCTGTGGTCAGGGAAGCCGTCCAACTGAAAAAGGAGGCCAACAGGGATAGTTTATTCAGTTACAAAGTACCAGGGCGCTTGAGGGACAGCAGCGGTGGAAGTAGAGGAAAAGCAGCGGGTGTGGGAGCAGCTCTGAGAAGCCATGGAGAAGGACTTTAGGGCAGCAACAAGGCTGTCTTGGGTGACACGCCCTTTCAACATTGTGTGGAAGTTGGGGATGGTGCCTAAATAGTGGCAGACTGGGATGGTGGTTTCACCTCTTCAACAAGGGGGATCGGAGGAAGTGTGCCAACTCCAGCTTCCCCGGGAAAGCGGCGGTTCAGCAGTGTCAAACTTCATATTGAACTATTGAATATGGATTTTGCCTTGGTTGTTTGACAATGGACTTGCTTTTTACTTTTGCAGGAATTTTGAAGGGCGTTGGTAATATGCCATCCAGTCTACATGTTTTTTGCGGATTTGGGGAAGGCGTATGATCAGGTCCCCCGATAATGTGGTCATGATGTTATCAGTCTGAGACCTGCAGTTCTCAGAGTTGAGCCAAAAGGCACAAAGGTCTTGATCTACTGGTCGATCTGTGGTTGTTCCCTCACCTATGGGGATGAGTGTTGGGTCATGACTGAAAGGACAAGCGGTTGAAATAGTTTTTTTTTTCAGGAGGGTAACTGGTTTTTCTCCAGGATGAGAAGCTCAGTCATCTACAGTATGTGAAAATCAGGGTAGTATTGCCGAATCAGTTAAGGTGTTCTTGGCCTGTCCAGCTGTAAGGAAGCCACGGAGCAGATCAAGGACTAAGTGAAGAGATTATTTCTACATATTGGCCTGGGAACGCCTCAGGATCCCCCAGTGAGAGTTAGTTGAGGAGAACAGGTAACACACACACACATACACAAATACACGGCGCCTGCGCACACAAACGGAAAGACTTATCTGTCTGGATTTATTTTTAAAGGTAAAGTGCAAGTACATTTTTTAAAACTTTATATATTGTATTAATTATTTTTATGTATTTATTGTTTTGGGCTGTGGAATGAATTATTAGTTTTCATTATTTCTTATGGGAAAATTCTATTCGGTTTACGAGTGTTTTGGAATACGAGCCTGCTTCCGGAATGAATTATGCTCATAATCCAAGGTTCCACTGTATTTAAAGTTTAATATGTTACAGAATCAAACCTTAAAGGCTAAAACTATATTTATGCATTATTTAGATCTACACAAAACAAACTGAGAATAAATTATTATAAGCATTCCACAAAATTAATGAATCAAGTTTAATTATGACTCATAAAGTCTAATGCTAATCTATAAAACATTAATCTTTAGATGCAATTATTTAAAAAAATACATCAGTCTTTATTGCAGATGAATGAGTGTGTGAAGGTAAAGACTAAGGAAGTGCCGATATATTACAAAACATTATATAGAGAATATCTTTGTCATTGGATCATGTCCAACAAAATTAGGTGCTTTACACATATTACACAAGATACACAAATGACACTTTTTACAAATTATGCAAGGATCAGTTAAGAAAATTGCACAAAAGTTACATGTAGTATTGCACAGAGAATGACCGATATTTCACAATATTTACATATATTGCAGAAAATAATTGTCCCTAAAATTTCACTAGGCATTTAATGCTTGTACTACGCCAGGGTAAAAACTTATATACAGATATAAAATCATTTATGTCAGGCTTAGATAACAGACAATGAAATAAATCTGAACAATAACATTATCAGCTTTTTTTTCTGCAATTGATAATTTTTTTAAATAAAAACCCTGTAATTATGGTTCTTACTTCAGTGATGTTGAATCCAAATAATTAAGTAACAAAAACAATAATAATAATTTCGGTACATCATCTTATTTTAAGTAATCAAAATGTCAGTGTAACAGGAAGAACATCAGAAATGTCTTGTGTGATTAAACACTGGATGATACTGTGTTAATTATTTAACATTTAAAATCTTTATTTCATTTCTCATGTGAGATTTATACCCGTGTGTGTGCATGAAAGCGGTAAAAGACCTGACTGAAGACACGAGTGTTGCAGGTTGTGTGTTCAGGTGTGTACAGCGCGCCATAGCACGGAGCGTCAAGCAAGTGTGTGCTTAAAAGCCTAAACTCAGCGAGCAGAGCAGAGGTGATGATGAGGATGAGGAGGATGAGGAGGAGGAGGAGGATTTCCTCCTTCAGTGCAGAGAGCGCTCCGGTCCGGTCCGGTTCTGACAGACGCGGATTTCAGATCAAGAGGAAAGTCGAGTGGTGTTTGGTCTCGTAGTGTTGGTTTCACAGACAGAGTCATGGAGCCTATCCAAGTGGACTCAGGGCCTTACACACACACACACACACACACACACACACACACACACACACAATACGGGCAATTAGGGAACACCAATTAGTCTAATCTGCATGTCTTTGGACTGTAGGAGGAAACCCACCAAGCATGGGGAGATCATGCAGACTCCACACACACACACACACACAGCAGAGGAGGGAATCGAACACAGACCCTGAAGGTGCGAGGCGACCGTGCTAATCACTACACCACCGTGCCGACTGTAAAAACCTTTAAATTAAAACATGTAAATACTGTAAGATCACTGATGATCATTTTAAACATGACAGCAGGCAGAGTGACGTTACACTGCCATGTGTTAATGATTACACACACCTCAATAATCATGTGAATAAAGACACGAGTTTCTAATGACACCAACGGTACAAAGATTTATTTTCCATAATATACAGAGAGGGACAGAGAGAGAGAGAGAGAGATGAATTTTACAGATGTTTGTGGATCAAACTTTAACACAACAAAGAGAAAGAAGCTCAAGGACATGATATTCTCTCACACACACATAATTTCTTTTTAGAATAACGACACACAGATGAACATTCAGACGTGCACACACTTATTTGTTTCATTAAATCATTCTCTTTTTCTTAATATACTTGTACGAGCTCTTACAGACACACCTGAGGAAAACACACACACTCTGTGTAAACCCCAGTGAGGAACACCCACACACTCTGTATACACACTGTATGAACCCACGAGGCTGTGTTCAGTAGCCTGTAATTAAACACACACTCAGGGGAGTGAAATAATACGATATGAAACAGGAAGTCGCGCCGCTGCTGACGTCGTTACATAAACACCATCAGAGGAGTTCTTAAGGTCAGGGAGCGACCCTTCAGCCTCCGCCGTGTCCTGATAACGTGTGAACGCTGTACTGTGTGTGTGTGTGGCCTTTACAGAACACACAGATGATTTGCGAGGCGTGTGAAACATCCTGCTCGTCAGGCTTCGGAGCGAGACGCTTCCTCGTCCCCGTGACCTCGGCCTCGTCTGCGGCAGGCAGGAGCACAAACACACACGTTCAGGAGGAGAGAGGGTCTGAAGGTGACCTGAGAGGAATTTACAGCTCAAACACACCTGTATCACGAGTCACGGCTAGCGTTAGCGCTCAGTAGTGGCGGGGTGTGATTTGAGACGCAGTGTGAGTGTAGAACGTGAACTTTTATTGGGGGGGAAAAAAACGAAACAAAAAACAATTGTGATCATTTCTCCTCAGAAAGAGCCTGGTGTCTGCTCTAAAACACACACACACACAACATTCACACTTTATTAAAACATACCTCTGATTGAATAATCTTGTTCCCTCACATTAAAAGTGTTCCCTGCTGTGTTTGCTGCATAGCAACGTTAACAATATTAGCGCATTTCTTCAGGATTTTTCATTTCTGTCTTTACCGCTAGCGTGCGGTAGCTCTCCTCTCACGGATTAGCCATAGCGCATCAAGAAACAATCCCACTGTTTGTCTGTAGCTGCGTTTAGCTAGCTCACTAACTAACAAATGCTAGCTAGCGGTTGGCAAACAATCAGTTCATGGTCTAACAGTCTAGAAAGTTCTTTGCAAATAATATTGTTAGGGCATTGTTTTTACACATTTTAATTGAACTATTTAGCAACTTTAGCTCTTCTAGTTACAACATTAAAGCTAACTGTTTGCTATTAGTTACATTAACAATTATTTCAACAACTGGCTAGACTAATAGCTAGACAGCTATTAGATTTAGCTCCTGCTATAATGCTAGCTAGACAGCTATTAGATTTAGCTCCTGCTATAATGCTAGCTAGCCTGTCTGGAGAACACCACGTTTAATCGTAACCAAGGCGACAGCCTCTGGCAAAATCCTAACACAAATACGTAAATGAGCACAAAGGAAACTGCTAGCTTAGGCACACTTGGCTAACTCTGGTCTGTAAACAATGCTAACGATATTGCACGTGTCCTGTGGTGGTACAGTGACTGCTCAGCTCTACATGGCCGAAAGTTTAACTGCTAAATGTCATCATCTATAAAGGGGATGTCGAGGTCAGTGAAGCGTCCACTTGGTTTTGAATCCTGGCGGCCATCTTGGATGACATGCGTGGTTTGAGCGCCGCCTTGCGTCCGAGTGTTCTCCTCAGGAAGCTTCTGTGGCTCCATCGCACTCGGCCGACCTGAAACAGAAACTTTACATTCATATCATGTAGCACAGCAGAGTGTCCCGCTAGCACGCCTACCGCGCCTATAAATACCTAATGAGGCCATACTGGATTTCATACATCATGTGATAAACGCACGTTGCATCGTGCTTGCTGCCGGGTCAGTTATACACCCTCAAGATGGTGCGCTAGCATTAGCATGGCCCCATAGCAATAGTAGCAAAAACAAGCATTACATCACAACAAAAGCTATTTACACCAATGAGCCATAACATTAAACCCCCTGACAGGTGACGTGAGTAATGCTGATGATCTGGTTACAGCGCCACCTGTCAGGGGGTGGGATACATCAGGCAGCAAGTGACAATTTTGTTCCTGAAGTTGAAGCCGGGAAAATGGTTAAGCGTAAGGATCTGAGTGACTTTACCACAGGCCAGGATTAGTCGATCCAAAAGAAGAGCTGCTGTAGGCCAAACTGCTGAAGAAGTGAACACTGGTTCTGATAGACTGGAGTCAGAACACACAGTGCATTGGAGTGTGTTGCGTATGAAGCTGCGTAGCTGAAGGTGCCCATGCTGAGCCCTCCACCAAAAGCTCCTACAGTGGCACAGGAGCATCAGAATTGAACCACGGAGCGATGGAAGAAGGTGGAAGGTGGCCTGGTCTGATGGGTCACGTTTTCTTTTAAACATTTTCTTTCTTTTTTACATCATGCGGACATCTGTCTGTCTGTCTTTGTGTGTGTGTGTGTGTGTGTGTCTGTGTCTGTGTGCGCATCGCCTACCTGGGGAATAGATAGCACAAGGATGCACTATGAGAAGAAGGTGAGCGGGCGAAGTCAGTGTGATGGTCTGCTGGAAAACCATTCGTTTAGCCCCACCTGCCTAAACGCTGTTACAGACCGGGTTCATGGAGACGGTGTTCCCTGATGAGATCATGCGCTCAGACACACTGCACAGGAACGGTTTAAGGAACATGAGAAAGAGTTTGAGGTATTGATTCCCCCTCAAAACGTTCCAGATCCGAGCGTCTGTGGAATGTGCTGGAGACACGTCTGACACACACCAAGTCTGATCCCCCACACAGAGTTACAGGAGTTAAAGGATCTGCTGCTGACGGCTTGGTGCCAGATACCACACACACCTTCAGAGGTCTCGTGGGGTAAAGGCCTCGACGGCCCTCGGCCACTTTGGTCGCACAAAATGGGGCACTACACAGTATACGGCAGGTGGGTTTATAGTGAGTATGGTAGATTGTGTATAAAGATGAGGTTTCAAACGGAACTATAGAAACAGCACGAACACTAAACTGGAGTACACCAGACAAGGAGAATCTGAAGAGTCCTAAAACAAACAAAACCCCAAGGGAACCCCAAGATGAACACAGGAGGAACCCGAATGGAACCTGGGTGAAAATCCAAAAGGAACCCGAGAAGAATCTGGCGAGTGGAGCCACCTTCTCTTCATGCAATCACGTCATGCAAAATGTTTAAACGCGACTGTACCTGTTACTGACCTTCCAAGTCAAGGTAAGTGATTTTGTCCTCGAGAGGACTCTCAGCGCTCACTGTGCTTTCACAGTCCAGGTTTTCATTATCAGAACTGTCCAGGTCCGGCAGCCTGTAGGCCAGCTTATTCCTAACACACAGAGATCAACACTTCACATTTAATATACACAGCGCTAACACGCTACAATGCTAAATCACGCTCAACATACTAGCTAATTAAAATTAATTCTCTGAACTTCGGTTAACAGATGAAGCTACCTAGCCTGGATTAGCTTACTTAAATTTAGTGATGAAATTGAAATATAATTGTAATAATACAAGTAAAATGGCCAAAACATCTTCGACAAATTCATACAATTATGACATGAGAAAATATTTTTTAAATTGGCAAAAAATGTTAGCAACCCATCCAATGTTACTTTTCTATACTCTCTAAAAATCTCAGTCGATCACAAAGCACACTGTTGTTTTCCTCACGCTAATGCTAGCTAGCTTCATAGTGTCTGGCGGTCATTAGCTAAAATTAGTAGCTAGCTAATTTATTAAAGAAAAAGATTATTCTCCATGAAATATAACTAGATGGAATACACTGATGGGAGTACACACACACACACACAGGTGAACAGTTAGCTTAACAGTTAGTGCTCTGTCTGCAGAGCACAATGCATGCTAATGCTAACGGTTACAGATTATACCGTGAGCGAATGTAACAACTGACTTCTCGTGCTTTATGGATCGGATTCTCTCTAGCAGCGTGTTCTCCACGTCCAAGCTGTCCATCCCAGATATGTCCGCCTTCCCCTGCGGGTTCTCCATGACCTGATAGACGAGAAGACACACACACACGTCCATCCACACCAGGTGCTAATCAGTGTAAGGAGTCTCCAGTGTCACAGCTTATCTCATAAAACACCTGGTTAAAGGAAAAGAACTTCAGGTGCTAAGTATCTCAGCAGGCTACGTGTATTAGCATGCTAACTGACCGTGTTCTGTCTACGCAGTGTGAGCTGTTTCACTGCCAGAGCCTCGGCGTGTTCCAGCTGCTGGATCTCCTTCATCTTCTCATCGTATCTCTTCATCTGTTCCAGGATCAACACCTCCAAACACCTAAACACACACACACACACACACACACACAGAACCTTAGCTTCCCTGTAGTACTCTCTTATTAAGTCTGTTATTAGACTCAGGACACTGTTGGGTTTCTGTATGTAGAATATTGTCACTCTGTGTTCAGGAGATGGAGGAGGGGGAGAGGGAGGAGGAGGGGGGGAAGAGGCCCTCTGCTGGCCAAACACTGCTGGTACAATGATAGAACAGAGACAACGTAGGACACGGCCATGGACAAAACACACTGTCTATGGTTGAAAAAGTAGTGCGAGTTCTCAGGTGTGTGTGTGTGTGTGTGTGTGTGTGTGTGAGAGAGTGTTGGTGTTCTCTGTGTGTGTGTGTGTGTGTGTAGTGAAGTGTCTCACAGCGTGGTCTTGGGCAGGTCTTTGACGCTGAGAAGCGGGTCGGAGACGTCGGGGCAGCGCAGGACACACGGGGCGAAGACGATGGCCAGAGCGTTAGCAGACATCCGGTTGTGAGTCTCCTCCCTCGCCACTCTGACAGAACACACACACACACACACACACACACACACACAGATCCACAGAGCAGTTCAGGACACGCCCATAGACTAACGCTGATGTGTATGAGGCCTGTAGAGATCCTACAAACCATGACGCCCCCAGAATGCACTGCGGTGTGTGTGTGCGCGCGTGTGTGTGTGATGGGAAACGTACTTGACCAGGTGGAAGATGAGTCGCTCCAGCGTGCTGTAGTTGGGAGCAGGAAGTTCCTCTACCTTCCTGTAGATGGCTCTCAGTCTCTCCGAGGTCTCCGGCACGTCTGAGCGAAAGTCAATAAAACCCACACTCACTTCATGTCCGTGACATCATCAGCAGCTTCAACAATGTGTGTGTGTGTTAAAATTTTTTATAAATTTATAAAAAAAATTTATAAAACACACACCAGCGGCATACAGGAAGTCATTGTAGAGGTTCAAGGTCATCAGAGGTTCGGGCAACTCCCTTAACCAGGACTTAATCAGACCCGTAACTGTGTGGATCTGATAATTATTCAGACAGGCACTCTGGGGATCTGAAACACACACACACACACACACACACTATATACGATAAACCCCCAGTCACTCTGACACTTGGTTGTGATGACGATCAGTGCCATAGAAACGTGTGTGTGTGTGTGTGTATGTGTGTGTGTGTCTCACTCGTGTCCAGAAGCTGATGGAGTTCTCTAGCCTTAAGGGTGGAGCCTGACTTTCTGTAAATTCCCTCAGTGTAGAGTCCGTTCATCTCCACATGCGCCAACATCCTCTCCAGCACACAGGGCACCGGCTCCGCCCCGCTGGTCAGAGTGGGCAAGTGCACCCCAAAGTACACAGTGACTTTACATGCTTCAGTCTGTAACACACACACACACACCCACACCAACCACAATGGAAAACAGTTAGCAAAGATGTCACAGGTGGATGGACAGATGTTGTTGCCATGGTAATGCACAGACTGACCAACAGCCAGGGAATAGCAGAGCTCTCAGAATACTGCTCGTCCAATCAGATCAGTGGATCAGAACTTGTGATAAACAATTAGTGTTAAAGGACAGAAGGAGGTTTCAGTGGTAACGAGACAGCTGTACTAACACTGCACCAGTAGGGGGCGATGATGTGGTGAGCACCAGACAGTTACAGTCCAATTAATGACTAATTAGTGTCACTTACCTTCTTCTCCCCGTGTTTAGAGCAGAGTGTTATTATCTTGCTCAAACACTTCCTGTGACACACCATCTTACACGCTGAAACAAATGATCACACACACACACACACACACACCAGGTCACTGATCTGTAACGCTCTCTCAAATCACACACCTGTTCACTATTCACTCACTCCACTGTGGGCGTGTCCCAAACCACAGACGCCCAAAGAGGAAGTGCACTGTGTAGTGAAGATGGGTGTGAGCAGTAGAGCAGTGCATTCTGGGTAACTCACCGCTGCACATGCAGGCTTTCTCCATGCCCCAGATGAACGAGCCGCACATGTCACATGACTGAACGATGGTGACTTGGTACGTACAGAACACGTGATCCAGGGGACTGTCAGGCTACACACACACACACACACACACACACACACAGCATGTACTACAGTGTAGTGTAGAACACCAGGATCAATTGTCTAAACAACGTAAATAAACTTACACACTTATCGTTCTCCCGCATCCTCTTCATCTTTTTGGTGGGCTGAAAGTAAAGTTTATCACACAGAATAGAGATGATGATGAAGATGATGTTCACGCTCCTTCTCATCCTCACTACTACTGGAGTTGTTAACAGTGTGAGTGTGAAAATTCACTGTCTCTAACTATATACCTAATAAACTGTAAAATATCACTGGATCTCCCTTCTGATTGAAATTGTTTACTAAATTTCATTACTTATCTGGCAAAGAAATGTAAGTACACTTCTCTTATGGTCATCACCTCGTGTACCGACTTTAAAGACGTGTTTGGCTCGGGTCTGATCTATTCTGGAGGACACGGGCCCCTCTGTGGGATCTACTTGAACAATCCTGACTCTCTTTCTTTCTTTTATGATTTCGTTTACTCGACTGTTTTGCCTTTGGGTTTTTCCATGTTCACTCTTATATTAACAGGCTATTGTTTGTGTTTACATGTTTGTTGTGGGCGTCGACTGTATATGGATCTGGCTCTGCTTTTTTGTTGTTGTTAAATATCATTAAAATATACAGTATGTATATAAAAATAAACCAGCGCGAGTGTGTACCTTGCTGAGGTCGCACTCTGATGAGACGCGTTTGATCTCGGCTCTGATGAAGCCGTCCAGCACCGTCTGGAACAGATTCACCACCAGCGGCACCTCGTCCTTCTTCTTCTGCGCAGCTAAACTCGACACTTTAGTTTTATATCCCTGCAGCAGACCCTGATAACTGATCTGAGGGTTCTGTTCATCACACACATACAGTCAGAAAACAGTCACCGAAAGTGAACAGTCAATAAACAGTAAAGTCAGTATAGTGTGTGTGTTCCTCACCGAGAGCGAGTACATGCTCTTAATTGTGTCTCTAAACTGCGTCGTGGCCGTGAAGAAAATCACCTCCGTCTCTGAGAGGGACTTGGCCCTGGACTGTAGATCATTCATCTGAGGGGAATACACGTCAACCACACACGTCAACAACCACACACGTCAACCACACACGTCAACAACCACACACGTCAACCACACACGTCAACCACACACGTCAACAACCACACACGTCAACCACACACGTCAACAACCACACACGTCAACCACACACGTCAACCACACACGTCAACAACCACACACGTCAACAACCACACACGTCAACAACTACACACGTCAACCACATGGTATTAGTTTTCATTTTTATTCTGATGACACACAGTTATACGTTGCAGTAAAACTAGATGAGTAAAACCAGCTAAAGTTGAGCAATGTGTGCAGGACCATAAGAGACAGTTTTCCTTTTGCTTAATCCTGATAAGACAGAAGTTCTGGTCATAGGACCACAAGTAGCTAGAAGTAAGCTTTCTGATCACACTGTAACTTTAGATGCCTTTCTGTTCCATCAAGTGCAACAGTAAAAGACCTCGGTGTGATTATAGATTCCAGCCTTTCGTTTGAAGCTCATGTAGATAATATCACCAGGATAGCTTTCTTTCACCTTAGAAATATTGCCAAGATAAGAAACATATTGTCACTAAATGATGCAGAAAAACTAGTTCATGCTTTTATCACCTCTAGGTTGGACTATTGTAACGCCTTACTGTCTGGTTGTTCAACTAGGTGTATAAACAAGCTTCAGTTAGTACAGAATGCAGCAGCGAGAGTCCTCACTAGAACCAGAAGATACGAGCACATCACCCCTATCTTATCTACACTGCATTGGCTCCCTGTGAAATTTCACATCGATTTTAAGATACTACTTTTGACATTTAAAGCACTAAATGTTCTCGCGCCACAGTATTTGAGTGAACTGTTAGTGTCTTACGATCCGCCACGCCTACTTCCATCAAAGGATGCAGGCTGCCTGTCAGTACCACGTATTATTAAAACTACAGCAGGGGGCGGAGCTTTTTCTTACAAAGCCCCAAAGTTATGGAATAGTCTTCCTATTAATGTTCGGGACTCAGACACAGTCTCAGTGTTTAAGTCTAGGCTAAAAACCTATTTATTTAGCGCAGCATGTTTGTAAATAGATGAACCTTAGGTAAAGGAGCAGATCTGGGGGACTCATGGACGTAGAGTATTCTGGTGAACTGGTATGTTTAGATGCTGTCCTCCCCACTCTCATTGTTCACTCAGGTTTGTTGACGGTGAGGTGATTGGTTGCTTTACATCTCAGTTCCCCCTCATGTCTGTGTTTCCTTCTGGCTCTCCCTTTTAGTTATGCTGTTATAGTTAGTCCTGCCGGAGTCTCTGCTTGCACTTTGCACTAAATATACATTCACCTATACATGTTGACTGTGACCAGACCTAACTGCCATCTCTCCTTATTTTCTGTTCTCTCCTTTTCTGCTCTCTCCTCTCTCTCTCTCTCCCCCTCTTCTTTCCCTCTCTCTGTCTCTCTGTCGAGCTATACATGTTTCGCTCCTGAGTTGCCAGTGATCCAGACCCCTCTGCCCTCTGGACCCGTCTAACCCGTCCTGGAGTCCTGCTTCTGGTTGGAGATCTCGTCGCATGGATGCCCCGTGTGGTCTGCCTGGATTCGTGTGGTGGCTGGGGATGGTTTCCATGAAGACTGTCCTGTCATCGAGTGATGCTCTGGGGACCTGTGACTTCAGTTGTTCGATAACTCAGGACCGGAATCTCCTACAGTCTACCTGAGCCTCCGGGAACAAACTGGACTCCTTTTAATTTGAATTTTAAACACATCTCCTGTTACACTGAACTTCCAGTCTTACACATTATTATGCTGATCAATCCCTGCTCTCCGTTATCACCCAGATGAGGATGGGTTCCCTGTTGAGTCTGGTTCCTCTCAAGGTTTCTTCCTATTACCATCTCAGGGAGTTTTTCCTTGCCACCGTCGCCCTCGGCTCGTTCATCAGGGACCATCTGATCATTTTGATTCATACACATTGCATACAAACTTACTTCTTTTTATTGTGTAAAGCTGCTTTGCGACAATGTCAATTGTTAAAAGCGCTATATAAATAAAATTGACTTGATGTCAGCTACACACATCGTCAGCTACACTCTTCAACAACTACACACGTCAACCACACACATCAACTACACATGTCAACAAGTACACACATCAACTACACACATCAAAAACTACAGACATCAACTACACACGTCAACCACACACATCAACTACACGTGTCAACAACTACACGCGTCAACCACACACATCAACTACACACGTTAAGTACACACGTCAACAACTACACACGTCAACAACACAAATTAACTACACACGTCAACAACTAAACACGTCAACAACTACACACGTTAAGTAAACTCGTCAACAACTACACATGTCAATCACACAAATCAACTACACACGTCAACAACTGCACACGGTAAGTACACACGTCAACAACTGCACATGTCAATCACACAAATCAACTACACACGTCAAGAAGAACACACGTCAATAACTACACGCGTAAACCACACACATCAAATACACATGCCAACAACAACACACATCAACAACTATACAACTGCACACGTCAGCTACACACGTCGTCAGCTACACACGTCAACAACTACACATGCATCAACACCTACACACATAAGCTACACCCGTCAACAACTACACACGTCAACCACACAAATCAACCACAAATCAACTACACACATCAAAAACTACACACGTCAACAACTACACACGTAAACCACACACATCAACCACACACATCAACCACACGCGTCAACAACTGCACACGTCAACCACACACATCAACTACACACGTCAACCACACACGTCAACAACTACACACGTCAACCACACGCATCAACTCCACACGTCAACAACTCCACACGTCAACAACACAAATTAACTACACACGTCAACAACTACACACGTCAACCTCACAAATGAACTACACACATCAACAACTGCACACGTTAAGTACACACGTCAACAACTACACACGTCAAGTACACACGTCAACAACTACACACGTCAACCACACAAATCAACCACACACGTCAACAATTACACCCGTCAAGTATACACGTCAACATCTATACACGTCAAGTACACACGTCAGCTACTACACAAATCAACTATACACGTCAACCACACACGTCGTCAGCTACACACGTCAACAACTACACACGTCAGCTACACAAGTCAACAACTACACACATAAGCTACACCCATAAGCTACACCCGTCAACAAGTACACACGAGCTACACACATCAACTACACACGTCAGCTACACACGTCAACAACTACACACCTCAGCTACACACGTCAACTACACATCAACAACTACACACAAGCTACACACGTCAGCTACACACGTCAGTTATACACATCGTCAGCTACACACATCGTCAGCTACACACACCGTCAGCTACACACGTCAGCTACACACACCGTCAGCTACACACGTCAGCTACACACGTCGTCAGCCCCAAATGTCAACAACTGCGCACGTCAGCTCCACACACGTCAACTACACAAGTCGTCAGCTACACACATCTGCTACACACAACTACACACGTCAACAACTACACACGTCGGCTACACACATCAACAACTACACATCAACAACACGTCAAGAAACTAAACACACACCATGTAAAACATGCCAAGTGAACACAAACGTCACCAAGTATTACGAGGTAAGTGTCCAGGACCTGAGTGCAGAATAACAGAGTGTATGTACACACACACACACACACACACACACCTGATTTCCCAGGAACTCATCGAGCTGGCGTAGCTCCATGGCGCTGGTGATCTGGCGGTTGAGCGAGTCGTTGCTCTGCTCCTGGACTCGAGTCCCGCGGCTGATCTTAATGCTCTGACGTTTCCTCTTGGTAAGTGAGGACGGAGACGAAGACGTGGGGGAGTTACTGTTTGACCTCTTAACTGTACCATCAGACACAAACAAACAAAAACAAACAGCAGTCTAAACATTTTATTAATGAACTAGAACTGCGTGCTCTTACACTCCGTCTTATTTATTTATTTATGTAGATATAATTATATAGACCTGACGCACTGACACAGTTCAGTTACACCCCATTTATTTATTTTGTTCATCTCATCCTTCTAGTTCTTTCCTTCTTTTATAATTACTTCCTTTAATTTCTCATTTTCCCCTTTTATCTCTCTCTCTTTCCTCACCGTGCTCCTCTTTCTCTCTCTCTCTCTCTCTCTCTTTCCTCACCGTGCTCCTCTCTCTCTCTCTCTCTCTCTCTTTCCTCACCGTGCTCCTCTCTCTCTCTCTCTCTCTCTTTCCTCACCGTGCTCCTCTCTCTCTCTCTCTCTCTCTCTCTCTTTCCTCACCGTGCTCCTCTCTCTCTCTCTCTCTCTCTCTCTCTCTTTCCTCACCGTGCTCCTCTCTCTCTCTCTCTCTCTCTCTCTCTCTTTCCTCACCGTGCTCCTCTCTCTCGGCGAGTGTTCTGGCCATCGTCATGTTCCCGTCCTGAGGAGTGAGACGCTTCTTGTGTCCCAGAGGGAAATACCGCCCGAAGAATCCCCCTCTGCAGGAACACGAGTGACACCACAACATTAGAGGAAAGAACGTTTCTCACACACACACACACACACACACACACACACACACACAGGTTCATAAAGATTCTCCTTTATTGTTTGCTTAACTCACTTGTTCTTTCTCTTCCTTTTTGTAATGTTTATCTCCTTTAGCTAACAGGCTGCATTATTCATGAATTAAAGGTTTTTAAAGTTTGGTTTGGAGCAGACGAGCATCTGGTCAGATCAATATTAGACCTTCAGATCAGTTTAAACAAATGAGTTTTATTTTCATTAATGAAGTAATTATGTATCAGTGCGACTCACCTTTCCGGAGCGAGTTGCTGTGAGGGCGTGGCTTCACTCGGGCTCTGCATCACACTCGGCTTTGATCCATCAAACTGAAATAGAAACATCCCTTAACGCGCGCACTCTCCACACACACACACACTCTCCACACACACACACACTCTCCACAGCCCATGCGTTTGCAGTGAGAGCAGCAGGTGAGTGTGGTGTCTGATGATACACAGAGGACAGAGAGATCAGATCAGGTTCACGGCTCAGCGCTGCACCACACCGTACTGCCCCCGTCCCATTCTCTCACACACACACACACACACACACACACACACACACACACACACACACACACACACACAAAACAGCGCCCTCAGGTGAGACATGTGCTGATAATCAGGTACGTGACACAATACCATACGCCATCATACAACACGTTTGAAAGGAAAAGAACAGATGAAAATGATACGTTTATAAAGTGACCTTCTCTCACCTGACAGCCTGTAAACACTTTTTTTTCTGATTCTCGCAGACAAACAGATCAAACAGTGTTTGTGCTCATTTCACTTAAACACTGAAATCCGTGAACCTGTTTTCTGCAGGAATCTCGTCGCTGTGAAAGTGATGATGAATAGCACAGATACACTTCAGCTACAGCGCGAACTCACGCTACAAGCGAACGCAGTATCGTAAATGATGATCACCACAACATCAGCACATGTCCGCCGTCCTGAACAGCAGGTTAGTAATCACCGACAGGACTCCCTCCACCGCACACAACAAGGCAAAAAGCACTGCTAAAGCTAATTAATTACAGTGTGTTAGTACGGTTAATGATGGTTAATAATATGGATCTGGACGTGGAGTGATTAAACGGAGAAGCAGATTAAACAGAGTAACAGATTAAACAGAGTAACAGATTAAACAGAGTAACAGATTAAACGAAGAAACAGATTAAACAGAGTAACAGATTAAACGAAGAAACAGATTAAACGGAGAAGCAGATTAAACAGAGTAACAGATTAAACGAAGAAACAGATTAAACAGAGTAACAGATTAAACGAAGAAACAGATTAAACGGAGAAGCAGATTAAACAGAGTAACAGATTAAACGAAGAAACAGATTAAACAGAGTAACAGATTAAACGAAGAAACAGATTAAACGGAGAAGCAGATTAAACAGAGTAACAGATTAAACGAAGAAACAGATTAAACAGAGTAACAGATTAAACGAAGAAACAGATTAAACGGAGTAACAGATTAAACGAAGAAACAGATTAAACGGAGAAGCAGATTAAACAGAGTAACAGATTAAACGAAGAAACAGATTAAACAGAGTAACAGATTAAACGGAGTAACAGATTAAACGGAGTAACAGATTAAACGGAGAAACAGATGAAACGGAGAAACAGATGAAACGGAGTAACAGATGAAACGGAGTAACAGATGAAACGGAGAAACAGATTAAACGGAGAAACAGATTAAACGGAGTAACAGATTAAACGGAGAAACAGATTAAACGGAGAAACAGATTAAACGGAGTAACAGATGAAACGGAGAAACAGATGAAACGGAGAAACAGATGAAACGGAGTAACAGATGAAACGGAGTAACAGATGAAACGGAGAAACAGATGAAACGGAGTAACAGATGAAACGGAGTAACAGATGAAACGGAGAAACAGATGAAACGGAGAAACAGATGAAACGGAGAAACAGATGAAACGGAGAAACAGATGAAACGGAGTAACAGATGAAACGGAGTAACAGATGAAACGGAGAAACAGATTAAACAGAGAAACAGATTAAACGGAGTAACAGATTAAACGGAGAAACAGATTAAACGGAGAAACAGATTAAACGGAGAAACAGATGAAACGGAGAAACAGATGAAACGGAGTAACAGATGAAACGGAGTAACAGATGAAACGGAGAAACAGATGAAACGGAGAAACAGATGAAACGGAGTAACAGATGAAACGGAGAAACAGATTAAACGGAGAAACAGATTAAACGGAGAAACAGATTAAACGGAGAAACAGATTAAACGGAGAAACAGATTAAACGAAGAAACAGATTAAACGGAGAAACAGATTAAACGAAGAAACAGATTAAACGGAGTAACAGATTAAACGGAGAAACAGATGAAACGGAGAAACAGATGAAACGGAGTAACAGATGAAACGGAGTAACAGATGAAACGGAGAAACAGATTAAACGGAGAAACAGATTAAACGGAGTAACAGATTAAACGGAGAAACAGATTAAACGGAGAAACAGATTAAACGAAGAAACAGATTAAACGGAGTAACAGATTAAACGGAGTAACAGATTAAACGGAGAAACAGATTAAACGGAGAAACAAATTAAACAGAGTAACAGATTAAACGAAGAAACAGATTAAACAGAGTAACAGATTAAACGAAGAAACAAATTAAACGGAGAAGCAGATTAAACAGAGTAACAGATTAAACGAAGAAACAGATTAAACAGAGTAACAGATTAAACGAAGAAACAGATTAAACGGAGTAACAGATTAAACGGAGAAACAGATGAAACGGAGAAACAGATGAAACGGAGTAACAGATGAAACGGAGTAACAGATGAAACGGAGTAACAGATTAAACGGAGAAACAGATTAAACGGAGAAACAGATTAAACGGAGAAACAGATTAAACGGAGAAACAGATTAAACGGAGTAACAGATTAAACGAAGAAACAGATTAAACGGAGAAACAGATTAAACGGAGAAACAGATTAAACGGAGTAACAGATTAAACGGAGAAACAGATTAAACGGAGTAACAGATTAAACGGAGAAGCAGATTAAACAGAGTAACAGATTAAACGAAGAAACAGATTAAACGAAGAAACAGATTAAACGGAGAAACAGATTAAACGGAGTAACAGATTAAACGGAGTAACAGATTAAACGGAGAAACAGATTAAACGGAGTAACAGATTAAACGGAGTAACAGATTAAACGGAGTAACAGATTAAACGGAGAAACAGATTAAACGGAGAAACAGATTAAACGGAGAAACAGATTAAACGGAGAAACAGATTAAACGGAGAAACAGATTAAACGGAGAAACAGATTAAACGAAGAAACAGATTAAACGGAGTAACAGATTAAACGGAGAAACAGATTAAACGGAGTAACAGATTAAACGGAGAAACAGATTAAACGGAGAAACAGATTAAACGGAGTAACAGATTAAACGGAGTAACAGATTAAACGGAGAAACAGATTAAACGGAGTAACAGATTAAACGAAGAAACAGATTAAACGGAGTAACAGATTAAACGGAGTAACAGATTAAACGAAGAAACAGATTAAACGGAGTAACAGATTAAACGGAGAAACAGATTAAACGGAGTAACAGATTAAACGGAGTAACAGATTAAACGGAGAAACAGATCTGGTTTAATGGTGTTATTGATGTAAACGGATACAGGATTAACTCTGAGTTTTATTTTCACATGGTCCAACGCGTCTTTAACTCTCTTCAAACCAAGTGTGTCGACCTCCATGCTGACGACATCATGGCTAATGTGAAGCGAGCGACACATACTTTCCTTCACACTTGCTACAAGACTCGCTAAAACATTGCGCTGCTACCTTACGTTAGCACTCTCAGTTGCGTGTAGCATGTTAGATGCTTTGCTACACATGATGCGATTCCTAACTGTCCTGCGTTTCTAATTAAAATTGAATAAAATTTAATTAATTATATACAGCAGATTGGTGAAAAAAATAGCTTGTTAATTGTTCCGCATCCAGCCTTCATGCTAATCAGCCGACATAATGACGATCAGGTCTGTTATTAAACTTGAATGTTAACTAGCTGGTTAGCATGATAAGTTTGTCATTTTGTACCACCTGAGGTATACCTGATGTGATATGTAGAGAGAGAGGAGTAACTCATTTGCTAATTAGCTTCTTTGCTAATTAGTGACCATGCTCTCTTCCTGTTCGCTTCTTAGGTAACGAAATGCTGGACTTTATTCTAACTAGGTTTTAGCAGATTAATCTAATGCAGTTGGAAATATGTGGGAACATTTGTTCGGCCACAGCAGTGCCTTCTGGGTAATTTAGATTTGACTTGATGCCTAAACGCTTGGCATGAGCTAAGGAGGAAACAGATAAGACAAGAACAGATAAGAGTTCTGGGGAAACAGGAAGTGGAGGTGAGAATTAAAAGCCGCACTGGATGTCGCCACAGAGTTTCATATCGAGTCGACGTCGCTCACGTTTCAGAGTGTCTGAAGTTTCACTCTCGGCCTCAGGTGCGAACAGTGCAGAGGAGAAGCTCAGTAAACCAAACCGACCGCGATAAAGACACAAAGCCATGATGTGGAGAGCCGCAGCAACACCGGTTCAGCCAGGGGGGTTAATATTTACTGCACATGCTGAGCTTCAGCCGCGCTCCCTACGACACCCTTATTCAAGCTTGTAGCCGCTACACCGCGTCTCGTTATAACTGTGCTCGTAATTCAGAGTGGTCCTGAGTGAACTTACAGGACGGCTGCTTATTAAAGTTGCTATGGAAACCTGTTAAATGTGCAGTGTGTAAAACTTTCTCTCTCTTGATCTATAGCGCTTTATCCTGTACATGGGGTCGGGGGGGGGGGGGTCTAGGGCTATACTATACACACACACACACACACACACACACACACACACACACACATACACACATACACATACACACACATACACATACACACACATACACATACACACACACACACACACACATACACACACACACACAGACAGACAAACCCGAGAAGGGAATTGAACCCCAACCCTGAAGGTGACATTGTTGATTTATTTAATTTTAATGGAGAAACGCTACAAACTACTCGTGTTTAATAATAAAGTCGTACAGTGATCCTTCACATCACATTAGAGTTCCAGAATCACTGAGTTCTAAAGTGTCATTAAAGACAGCAGGAATCACAGAATGTTTCTAAAAATTCCCGACATGCTGCAAGGTGCATCTGAAAACCAGGCCGCGCTCAGGTCCTCGCCGTACCGTTTCCATAGCAACTCCAATATCGTTTAGCGAACGCGGATCTGCTCCAGCGCGGTGAGCTACCAGCACAGCTATAACGCGTTATAAGCGCGGGTGTCGTAGGGAGTCGAAGGTCACCTCGGTTTTCTCGAGCACCACGGGGGCGCTGGACCGAAACGAGTCGCCCGGGCTGAAGGGAGGAAGCGGGAAAGTCCAGTAATCCTCGCGCTGCTCCGGGCCTTTCAGCATGAGGCCGCTGCGCGCGTGCGCCAGACGCCGCCTGTGTCTCGAGTGTCTGCGTCTACGCAGCGTCACCTACATTCTCCAAATAAGGTTTCATCAGTGTCACTGTTACAGGAAACGTCTTCTCCTTCTCTCTCTCTCACACACACACACACACACACACACACACACACACACACACACACACACACACAGAGCAGTGCACTGAGGCACGCAAGCAGATTCACAGTGGAAACTTTAAAATGTCCAATTTCACACTCGTCTTTCGTGCGTCCAACACAATAAGAGTGTCGTTACCCGACTCAATATCATCAAAAATCTGTTTAGAAATTGAACATCCACGCGAAAGCAGACGTCAAGCGGCGTCTTTTTAAAAAATTTCCTTTTTTACTGAGATCGTGCTTCATCATTAATAAAATCACTAGCAGTGCTGATCATCGTTTCTACCACAACAATGTCCACACTGTCACCTCCGCGGAGACGTCTTCTCACACCGCACGCGTCCCTCTGGGAGACAGCCGCGCGCGTACGCGGGACTCTGTCCCAGTTCAGAACAGCTGGAGAAGAATCAGCTGAACTCTCTTTACTCTACAGTGTGTTTGTTATAAACACCATTAAAACATCAGGAGATTATTGTGATAGTAAACAATCAGCACTGAGAGCGTTCGAGTCTCAGTAAACACACAGTGTGTTGAAGTGCTGTAGTTGTGATTAACGCTCAGCGACTCTATTAGACCGAGTGTGTGTGTGTGTGTGTGTGTGTGTGTGTGTGTGTGTGTGTGTGTGTGTGTGTTGTACAGTACCTCTGGGTAAGACGGAGACGTGCTGTCTGAATCAGACGAGCTGAGTTTGCTGAGATTATCCAGAGACATGGAGATTCCTCGGGTCCTGAGTCAGAAAATAAATCTTAAAGTCTGATTTATTCAGTGATTATAACATTTATATCACGTTTATACAAACAATAACACACAAGAGAGGGAGGGGTGAGAGTGTGTGTTGTTTCTCCACATGTTACTGAGGCTCGGAGAACGCCTTCACACACCCCCAGGCTGAAGCCCTATGACCAGCAGGGGGCGCTACACTCACAAGAACAACTAGAACACTCCGAAAACACTGCAGAAATCTCAGACAGTATCTCAGAATCTCAGTCAGTGATGAGATGAGTTCCTACTTTAAATCTTTCATCCTGCGGTTCTCGAGGTTCTCCAGGTTCTCTCTGTCTGGAACCATGATGTCGCTCCGTCTCTCTCTCCACTTCTCCACTTTCTCCTTCATGTTGGCGGGTTTGGAGCGCTGCAGCGTCAGCATGCCCAGTCCGTCGTCCGGTTTCGGGTCGGTGAGGGGGTCGGGGCGGGGCGGAGCCGCGGAGGCCCGCGCGTGTCTGTCCGTCTCCTCGTCCCCTCGTCTCTCTCTGCGCTCGGGGACGCCGCCTCGGTTCTGGACCTGCTCGTCCTCCCCCGACGTTTGGGGCGGTACCGGCGGCAGGGGCTTTATTTTACCGTCAGGGCGCGGCATTAGCATCCCTTTCCAGATGTCATTACTTCCTGCAGTGCCCTTAACGCTTTCCGCCCTACTCACTTGCTCCTCCGGCTGACGCCTGTGAAAACAAACCAGCAGGTCAGTGTCCCTAATCCACCACTGATGATGATGATGATGATGATGATGATGAAGGTTCCCCTGGGCGTACCTGCGGTTCTCGGAGCTCCGTTTCAGCTGCTGCAGTTTCTTCAGACTCTCTCTCTGCCGCACGTACTCGGCTCTCTCGTGAGAATGTCTCCAGGCTTTCTGGATCACCGAGGCCGCTCTGTACTGCGTCGACACTCGATAACTTCGCCATGACCTCTGACATCACAGAACACAGACGAGTCACAAACAACCAGTCACATACACTGTAGGGGTAGGGCCTAGGGGTAGCGCCTAGGGTTAGGGTCTTTATGGTCTTGTCTCAACAGAGGTCTCACAGTCGGAGAGCCTCAACGTTTTTTTTTTTTTTTTTTTAGAAACATGAATTCAGATTGTGTTTTAAAAATAAAAAAAATCTATGTCTATTAAAATGTCGTCATTTGATTTAATATCATTATGGAAAATTTATATTACATCATTTACGCTGTTAAGAGTTAAAAACTTTTTTCTCCGATTCTGTCTGCAGAAGTTATGGATGTGGATTTGAACCTGTTGCTGCGGCGACGTTTATGGACGTAGAGACGAACGTGATGTGATAAGAGCTGGACCTCACCTGTACTATGATGATGGCTCGCTTTTTTATCAAGAAGTGTTTGCGTGTGAGACACGCCCGAAACCAGCGCTGCAGAAGGAGGATCCTCCGCATCGCCTCCCTGTGCAGCGAGTCCTGCAGATTCTGTCTCTCCACCTCCTTCAAAAAAACCTGAGAGAGAGAGAAAGAGGAGAGAGGAGAGAGAGAGCGACAGGGAGAGAGAGAGAGAGAGAGAGAGAGAGAGAGGAAGAGAGAGAGCATTACCCAACATGAACACACACAAACATAGACAGGACGTGAGGACGCGAGGATCTGAGACCTTGGTTTTGCCGATCTGGAAGTTGTTCTTATCTGCTGTGGTCCTGAGCAGAAGCTTCTCGATGTCCTGCTGGAGAGAAGACGACTGTCTAGGCAAAAGGATCCTGAATTCATCTTGGAACTCCTGCACACGGGACAGAGGATAAAGTTTAATGAGAGAGATAGAACACACAGACCCACAGAACGCACAGGCGCACAGATTCACAGAACACACACACACTCTAGTAACACATACTTGGGACAGAGATTATCTAAAATGAATGGTTATGTCTATAACCTCTGTTCCCAGTAGGAGAGGAATGAGGTACAATACATATTGTATGGGATATCACGCCCTCTAGTGTCCTGGCTGAAGCCACCTATATTCACACCGTAAAGGCAGTCAAATCTGTGGTGACGTAGGTGTAGCCCCGCCTACCCTTATAAACCCTCGTCACCACGGTTGACTCTCAGTTCGACAGCCGCTCTTCGCCAAGCGTAACTGAGAGGCGGGGCAGCAATGTGTTGTACCTCATTCCTCTCCTTCAGGGGACAGAGGTCATAACCATTCGTTCCCTTTCAGTCAATTCACTCAGTACAAGACATATTGTATGGGACGGTTGGGTCGTGAGATGATGTTCTTGGAGACAGTGACGTCATCGGTGCACTTGTTGATGTAGCTGGTCACTGATGACGTGTACTCCTCCAAGTCAGTGTAGTCGCCGTAAGTTTCAGCCTCCCTAAACATGTTCCAGTCAGTGTTCTCGAAACAGTCCTGAAGAGCAGAGATGGCTCCTGCTGGCCAGGTTTTCACCTGCTTCAGAACCGGTTTTGAACGCCTGACGAGTGGTCTGTATGCTGGAATTAGCATAACAGAGATGTGGTCTGAGTAGCCGAGGTGGGGGCGGGGCTCTGCCCGATATGCGCCGGGGATGTTTGTGTAAACAAGATCCAGCGTGTTTTCCCCTCTCGTTGCAAAGTCCACATACTGATGGAATTTAGGAAGCACTGACTTGAGATTTGCATGGTTGAAATCTCCAGCAACAATAAACAGTCCATCCGGGTGTGTGTTCTGCAGATTACTGATCTTCGCATACAGTTCACAGAGCGCTTCCTTAGCATTAGCGCTAGGTGGAATGTACACTCCGATAATGAAAACGGTGGTGAATTCCCGCGGTAAATAAAACGGTCTACATCTAACAGTCACAATCTCCACCAGCAATGAGCAAAAGGTGATGCAAAACAGAGTTCTTACACCATTTCGTGTTGATGTAAACACACAAGCCGCCGCCGCGAGTCTTGCCGCACAGAGCTGCGTTTCTGTCGGCGCGAAACGAGGCTAGTCCGTCTAGCTGAATGCCGGTGTCTGGAACTCTGTCGCTGAGCCATGTCTCCGTGAAAACAAATACACAGCAGTCTCTAACCTCACGCTGTGAAGCCTGTGTTGTTCCTGTGATGTTCCTGTGATCACGCCCCCCTCACTGCGGAGCCGTTGCACAGAGCGCCCCATCCGCTCAGAGAGGCATCTGTTGACAGCACTTTGCGAAATGACACCCTGCCAATCGCAGAGCCCTGGCGTAACAGCCTGGGTTCCCTCCAGGGCAGAAGAGCGGACATGCATGACTGAGTCACTGTCAGCCTCCTGTTGAGGTGTCGCGCCGCACATAGGTGGTGAGGTTGCTATATGGAAGTAAGCATCCGTGAGATCGATCGTAGTGAACCAATCCCCCTGGCCTATTGCATTTAGCAGTTGGCTCAGTGGAAGCATTTTGAACTTGTATGTTCTTAAAAACGCGTTCAATGTTCTCAGGTCCAAAACAGAACGTAGTCCTCCCCCTCTCTTTGGAATGACAATAATGGCTATACCAACCCGAGTTCGCTTCCGAAGGAGAAACCACTTGAATCACCCCTTTGCTCAGAAGAGAATTTATCTCTTGCCGGAGCACCGCTACGGTGCTGTTGATTATGGACGAGAAGCGCGGTGGCTTTGTGCGAAACTGCAGTCGGTATCCCATAATTGAACCGTAAACATTTTGGGCACTTGCTGTAAACCCCTGAGAATTGTCCTATACACCCCAACTGGGGTTTATAACATGAGAACCTATAACACTCGTATGTGTATGTGTGTGTGTGTGTGGGGGGGGGGGGGGGTTTGCTTGGGAGACTGTGTTAGGGAAGTGCAAGACCGTTTGGGACTGATTCCCTGAACATAACATAGCGGCTTATTGGGCGGCATTGAGAGAGGAGAAACAGTGTCTCCCTGCTGCCAGAGGTCCTCTCCCTTTAAACTCTGAGCTAGGAGGATTGTGGAATTTTCTTCCTGGCTGCTGAATCCTTCCGGAGGCCCAGTGGGGGGGCCCATATTCCAGGCTGAGAGGTTTTGACCAGGAGCTGTTTCACAGGGCGAGAGTCTGCGCTAGCTGATGGTGGCGGCCGATTAGGAGGGAGCCGCGGGGTGATCATCCTTTCGAGCCTGTTTGGGCTTCACTTCTTGTCGCGGGATGATGTCTCGCAACGCCTTAGCCTGTTTTCTCTTAAAATCAAAGTTTGCTTGAATGGCATCAAGCGACTGGCCGAACAAACCCTAGACGGACAGCCGTTCATCTAGATAGATGGCCCTGTCTCTATCTGGGATGTCTGAGAGCGTGAGCCATAGATGCCTCTGTGCCACCACTGCGTTAGCCATGCCCCTGCCGAGGGAGAGAGCCACGCACCGAGACATGCGAAAAATGTAGTCTGTCGCAGTCCGGAGCAGTGTGACAGAATTCAGCGCTTGGGCGGTGCCCGGTTGAGCGCGGTAAATTATTTCGAGCTGTGCAGAAGAGAATCTGCAGTGTTTGGACGGAAGGACGGTAGGATCAGACACTCCGTGGTTATGCGAGGGCGCAAAATAAGCAGCCAAAGACAGCTCCATTGGCGGTGGGCCAATTAGCCCTGCTTTCTCAGCTCCGTCCAATTCTAAATACTGCCCATAGCCTGGCACTGTTACCCCGGTCGACAGCGACTTGTTCCATGACGCCGTTAGCTCACAGATGAAGTCGGGAAACATTGACAAGCAGTTTCTAACCGTTGTCGGTTCAGGAGGAAAAAAAAAATCCTGAGAACATCGGCGGCTTCTGAGCCGGCTGTGGGGAGGGCCACTGCACCTCCAACTTCTCGGCCGCTCGTCGGTAGAGAGGCAAAAATCTATTGTCATCTCGAGCTGCTAACGTAGTAGCACCGGAGCTCTGAGCAGATGGTAAAGTTTCTTGTTCGTCCTCTAACAAGCTGTGCATTTCCAGACCGATGTTGAGCACGTCATCCTCATGGAAAGCAGGTTGATCACAGCCTGGCTGCTCGCCGGCGCTGTAGGAAGGCTCACGGTCCTCCGACCCATCAAAATATTCCATTTATTCTGTCCAGCTTAGAGCAGGGACTTCTGCCGAAAACTCCTCTTCAGCAGACACAGGCGAAACTGGGACTGCTAATTTGGAGAGGAGAGGGTCTTCCTGAGCGACTGTATTCTTTTCTAGTATTCTCTCCACAAATGTGACCTGCCTTTCTAGCATAGAATGCCGGAGCTGGCGACAAAGCGCACATGACTCGGGCTCGGCTAGCGCTCTCCTAGCGTGGAGAATTCCTAAGCAGACGAGGCACGCTTCGTGCTGGTCATTCTCGTGCAAAAAGAAGCCACATCCCTGAGGGCAGGGACGAATAGCGGACTTCTTCCTTGCCACAGTAGCTTCCATGCTCGCAATAGTTAGCACCGTTAGCACAGCTAAACAGAAGCCAACCAAACTGAGATGTAGCTAACACTCATTGACAGTGCACTTAAAATCAGCGCTCCGCGGGTAGACGACTCACCAATTGAGGCTGATTTTAAGCCTAGTTTTATAATGCAAACACAGAGTTGCTAACAGCAGCTAGAAAACTCTACAAAAACAAAGTATTCACAGCGAGGTGAAGAGCGTAAGAACTGAGAGTCAACCGTGGTGACGATGGTTTATAAGGGTAGGCGGGGCTAACCTACGTCACCATAGGTTTGCCTGACTTTACGGCGTGAATATAGGTGGCTTCAGCCAGGACACTAGAGGGCGTGATATCCCATACAATATGTGTTGTACCGAGTGAATTAACTGAAAGGGAACTGTGTGTGTCTCAGTTTCAGATCTTTAATTCTGAAAAAGGTGAGAACTACACACAGGTGACTTTCACCTCAGCCTCAGTATTGGCTCTGAGCCACGTACATAGACATATCTCACACACACACACACACACTTTTAAACAGAACTCTACCTCGAAAGTGTACTTGGCTCCGTAACCTGATCTCTTGACCAGGACCGTCTCCAACATGCCCGAGTACCTCAACTGTCGAAGGACGAGCTCATCATCAAACTGCATTTCTCTCTGAAACACACACACACACAGAATGTAATGACACTCTTCAGGATTTTAGCCGATCTTAACGTCCAGCGTTACAAAGAGTTTGAACCTTCTCAGCGTTGGACCTGATGCAGCGCACAAAGAACGGATCAGCTCTCCTCAGAGTGTCCAACAGCTTCACCAGAGACGCCTGAAAATGCGCGCGCGCACACACACACACACACACACACACACACACACACTACAGTATCGATCTGTCCATCAGCGTCCATTAAACACTGCAGTTAACTTCATCTCAGCAAACGTTTATTTATAGACCAGCAGAAACACAGGCTTTTAAAAAGATATGGAAAATATCACACACACACCTGGTACTGGGAGCCAATGCTGGGAGGTTTCTTCTTCTTGTGCAGGTGCAATAAGGAGCGAGTGTCACTGTGAAGATTTAGATCCACGATGAGCTTCAGACAGCGAGAGTCCATCAGGTTCTGCACAAACAGTGTGTTTAATCTCAATCAGTGTGTGTTTAATCGTTGAAGTGTTGAATCTGTGTGTGCGTGCGTTGAATCTCACTGTGTTTAATCTGTGTGCGTTGAATCTCAGTGTGCGCGCGCGCGGTGAATCTCAGTGTGCGCGCGCGCGGTGAATCTCAGTGTGCGTTTAATCTTAATCTGTGTGTGCGTTGAATGTGTGTGTGCGTTGAATCTGTGTGCGCGTCGAATCTCAGTGTGTGCGCGTCGAATCTCCGTGTGCACGTCGAATCTCCGTGTGCGTTTAATCTCAGTGTGTGCGCGTTTAATCTCAGTGTGTGCGCGTTTAATCTCAATCAGTGCGCGTTTAATCTCAATCAGTGCGCGTTTAATCTCAATCAGTGCGCGTTTAATCTCAATCTGTGTGCGCGTATAATCTGTGTGCGTTTAATCTCAATCAGTGCGCGTTTAATCTCAATCAGTGCGCGTTTAATCTCAATCAGTGCGCATTTAATCTCAATCAGTGCGCATTTAATGTGTGTGTGCGTTTAATGTGTGTGTGCGTTTAATGTGTGTGTGCGTTTAATCTGTGTGTGCGTTTAATCTGTGTGTGCGTTTAATCTCAATCAGGGTGTGCGTTTAATCTGTGTGCGCGTTTAATCTCAATCTGTGTGCGCGTTTAATCTCAGTGTGCGCGCGTTTAATCTCAATCTCTAACCCTAATCTCAGTGTGTGTGTTTAATCGGCATGTGTGTTTAATCTCCGCGTGTTTCATCCATTTGTGTTCAGTTTAATCTCAATCAGTGTGCGTTTAATCTCACTCTGTGTGCGCGTTTAATCTGTGTGCGCGTTTAATCTCAATCAGTGCGCGTTTGATCTCAATCAGTGCGCGTTTGATCTCAATCAGTGCGCGGTTAATCTCAATCAGTGCACGTTTAATCTGTGTGTGCGTTTAATCTGTGTGTGCGTTTAATCTCAATCAGGGTGTGAGCGTTTAATATCAATCTGTGTGTGCGTTTAATCTGTGTGCGCGTTTAATCTCAATCTGTGTGCACGTTTAATCTGTGTGCGCACGTTTAATCTCAATCAATCTAACCCTAATCTCAGTGCGTGTGTTTAATCTCCGCGTGTTTCATCCATTTGTGTTCAGTGTGTGAGATATCACAGAACAGTGCTACCTTGGGGATGATTTGTTTCTGCCTCCCGGATCGGCTTTTCCTAGGGAGACGGAGGCACACACACACACACACACACACACACACACACACACACACTGTATTTATTCCCACAGAAAGCATTAACAGTGTGAGGTTGTGAAGGTGTTACAGGTTACAAGCGTGGGCGGGGCAGAGTGAGTGAGTGAGTGAGTGAGTGAGAGAGCAGGTACACAGTGATCAGGGTCAGTGAGGAGGTCAGGGGTTATACAGAGGAGTAATGAATTGGTTATGAAGCATTATAGAGCTTTATAGAGAAATAGTTTGATCATCTGATCACAGAGGCCCAGACTCACAGGGAAAAGTGGCGTAATTTCCTCAGAGGTGCGGTGCAGAGGCGCAACTTCTGAGGAGCTTCGCCCCCAAACCGCGATACAGAGCGCAGGACTTTGGCATGCAACTCCCTGACACACAGAGGAGAGGGGTTAGGGTCGTGTCCCAAACACTACACACAGCTGACTGGAGAGGAGAGGAGTACAGTGTTGTTTTACTGCTGTCATTGTTGTCTTACTGTTTTCGTACTGTTGAGTCATGGTTGTCTTACTTTTGCGTTATTATTGTGTAACTGTTGTGTAATAATTGTGTAACTGTTGTGTTATTATTGTGTAACTGTTGTGTTATTATTGTGTAACTGTTGTGTTATTATTGTGTAACTGTTGTGTAATAATTGTGTAACTGTTGTGTTATTATTGTGTAACTGTTGTGTTATTATTGTGTAACTGTTGTGTTATTATTGTGTAACTGTTGTCTAACCCCATAGCTGTTAGAAAATAAGTGACACACACCTGATTAATACTAATTTAACACATGCATTAATTTCTGTACAGTCTGAAGCTCTTTACGTCATGCAGAGTCCCAAATCCAATCACCAACAACCTTTTAAATTTTATCAGACACTGATTATTTTCAAATGCCAAAAGTATTGACACCCCAAAGTAATATTTTAAATAAGTATTTAATTTATTCAACTGTCATATACAACGTGTAGTGCTGACTAAGAACCTATTTTAATCAGAGGTCGGTAGAGTAGCCAAACAACACATCTCTGCTTTGAATCATGTGTGCATAAGGTCTCACACATGTGTGAACACACACAACCTTTCTGATGGTGTGTAAAACACATTACCAGAAGTGCCTGGTGGTTGCTGACCTGCACAAACCAGACGATGAGCATTAATAAAGTAAAGTTTAACCTGGAGTCAGACAGCTGAGTTCGGAGTGAGGAGGAAAGCTCTTCTCTCAGGGACAGAGTTTTGCTAAAAAACTATTCTGCTTCTAATAGTTTTGAAAGTAAAGTAACCCTAACCATAGCTACAAATATCATTCATATATTAAAATACTCTCAATGTGAGGAAGGGTGTCAATATTTCTGGAATGCACAGGAAAGACAAGTGAGAAGACAGAAACCTTGGGGAACCTGTGTGTGTGTGTGTGTGTGTGTGTGTGTGGGTTCGTGTCTGCATGACAGTACAAACATACTTTTTATTCTCAAATGTAGCGAAAACGTCCTCCAAAACCTCGAGAGGGTTCTCCTCAGAGTGGTCAAATGAGAAGTCGAGGAGAGACTGCTGACTGCAAACAGAAGACACCAGGAAACACTAATTACATTTTCATCTAAAAGACCAAGAACAACACGCTCAGATTCTCAGTGTGATAGAGATATTCACATAAAAGTTTAAAGAAAAAAACAGCTGGTCAAAGTCTCACCTCATCAGTCGACCAATGGCGGAGCTCGGTCTTTTCAGTTCCGCCAGCGTGTTACGGGAGTATCGCCTTACTGTCAATACACATAACAACAACAACAGCAGCGTTACATCACCATTAACGTTACATGAAATAAAACTAATAACATATAAAATTTACGTTACATAACCTCCAGCAATAGCGTTACCTCGCCAGACCCTCAGCGTTACCTCATCACGGCATCAGCGTTACCCTCACCACGGCATCAGCGTTACCTCACCACGGCATCAGCATTATATTACCACAGTATCAGAGTTACCTCATCACACCATCAGCGTTACCTCGCCACACCAAAAGCGTTACCTCACCACACCATCAGCATTATATTACCACAGTATCAGAGTTACCTCATCACACCATCAGCGTTACCTCAACACACCATCAGCATTACCTCACCAGACCATCAGAGTTACCACACGATCAGCATTATATTACCACAGTATCAGTTACCTCATCACACCATCAGAGTTACCTCACCACACCAAAAGCGTTACCTCACCACACCATCAGCATTATATTACCACAGTATCAGAGTTACCTCATCACACCATCAGCGTTACCTCACCACACCAAAAGCGTTACCTCATCACACCATCAGCATTATATTACCACAGTATCAGAGTTACCTCATCACACCAAAAGCGTTACCTCACCACACCATCAGCATTATATTACCACAGTATCAGAGTTACCTCACCACACCATCAGCATTATATTACCACAGTATCAGAGTTACCTCATCACACCATCAGCGTTACCTCACCACACCAAAAGCGTTACCTCATCACACCATCAGCATTATATTACCACAGTATCAGAGTTACCTCATCACACCAAAAGCGTTACCTCACCACACCATCAGCATTATATTACCACAGTATCAGAGTTACCTCACCACACCATCAGCATTATATTACCACAGTATCAGAGTTACCTCATCACACCATCAGGTTACCTCACCACACCAAAAGCGTTACCTCATCACACCATCAGCATTATATTACCACAGTATCAGAGTTACCTCACCACACCATCAGCATTATATTACCACAGTATCAGAGTTACCTCATCACACCATCAGCGTTACCTCACCACACCAAAAGCGTTACCTCATCACACCATCAGCATTATATTACCACAGTATCAGAGTTACCTCATCACACCAAAAGCGTTACCTCACCACACCATCAGCATTATATTACCACAGTATCAGAGTTACCTCATCACACCATCAGCGTTACCTCACCAGACCATCAGAGTTACCTCACCACACCATCAGCATTATATTACCACAGTATCAGAGTTACCTCATCACACCATCAGCGTTACCTCATCACACCAAAAGCGTTACCTCACCACACCATCAGCATTATATTACCACAGTATCAGAGTTACCTCACCACACCATCAGGATTATATTACCACAGTATCAGAGTTACCTCATCACACCATCAGCGTTACCTCATCACACCAAAAGCGTTACCTCACCACACCATCAGCATTATATTACCACAGTATCAGAGTTACCTCATCACACCAAAAGCGTTACCTCACCACACCATCAGCATTATATTACCACAGTATCAGAGTTACCTCATCACACCAAAAGCGTTACCTCACCACACCATCAGCATTATATTACCACTGTATCAGAGTTACCTCATCACACCATCAGCGTTACCTCACCACACCATCAGCATTATATTACCACAGTATCAGAGTTACATCATCACACCATCAGCGTTACCTCACCACACCAAAAGCGTTACCTCACCACACCATCAGCATTATATTACCACAGTATCAGAGTTACCTCACCACACCATCAGGATTATATTACCACAGTATCAGAGTTACCTCACCACACCATCAGCATTATATTACCACAGTATCAGAGTTACCTCACCACACCATCAGCATTATATTACCACAGTATCAGAGTTACCTCATCACACCATCAGCGTTACCTCATCACACCAAAAGCGTTACCTCACCACACCATCAGCATTATATTACCACAGTATCAGAGTTACCTCACCACACCATCAGCATTATATTACCACAGTATCAGAGTTACCTCACCACACCATCAGCATTATATTACCACAGTATCAGAGTTACCTCACCACACCATCAGCATTATATTACCACAGTATCAGAGTTACCTCACCACACCATCAGCATTATATTACCACAGTATCAGAGTTACCTCACCACACCATCAGCATTATATTACCACAGTATCAGAGTTACCTCATCACACCATCAGCGTTACCTCACCACACCAAAAGCGTTACCTCATCACACCATCAGCATTATATTACCACAGTATCAGAGTTACCTCATCACACCATCAGCGTTACCTCACCACACCATCAGCATTACCTCACCAGACCATCAGAGTTACCACACGATCAGCATTATATTACCACAGTATCAGAGTTACCTCATCACACCATCAGCGTTATATTACCACAGAATCAGTGTTACTGTCAGGTGAGGGCTGAGATAAGGAGGGTTGGAGGAAAAGGACCCAAATGCAGGTTTACAACTCTAAAGAAGGTGTGGCTCAGAGGTGGTCCTAAGCGTGGAAGGTGTGGTGCACTAGCTGTCGAACACTTCCGTATTTCGTTGGAAAATGAAAGAGGCATAATGAGTTGGGTTCGTGCAGAGATGTAATCATGAAACTCTTTTGCAAGAGTTCAAAACCAGTAAAGACACAAAACAGCGAAGGAAAATTAAAAACAAGAGACTAGAAGCGAGAACAAGCGAGGTCGCAAATGGAAACAACTAACACGAGGAATAAAACACTATCAAACTGGGCTTTGAAGGACATTACCACACCATCAGTGTTACCTCACCACATCATAGGCATTACCTCTCCATACAATTAGTGACCTCACCATACCACAGTTACCTCACCATCAGGGCAAGTCATTGTGTTACATCATATCATCGCATCCCCATGTTATTTTATTATATTAATAAACACCAACATTCACACTGTAAACAATTTGGTTTGATACCTGGATGTTCAGAAGCCCAGCGTCGCCCCGCCGCTTTAATGGCGTATACTGCGCGCACGGTGGCCCGGAGGATCCCCCACCTGAACACTGCAACAGGATCTGAGCCGATTAACCACCTGAGATATCCTCGCTCACTACTGCGAAGCACAGCCACGATGTCGGGCCTCATGTGGTCCGTGTTTTTCGCTCTAAAATCCTGCGACAACGTGAAGCAGCTTGATTAGTTGCATCATGAAATACGGCATTAAATGTTGTGAGGTTGTGTAACTAAACAAAGCTACCATGCTAACTAACATATACAGGTGAACACCATGACGCTACCTTTATCTGGTATTTAACTTTGCCGGCGTAGTGTTTGATGATGAAGGCCGGCTCCAGAAACGCTGTAGGAACAAAAAACTTGTTCTCTTGATGCTGCCGTTTAAACTTCTCCAGTAGCGTGCTATCAGTGGCCTGGGCTAAACTGAAAGGGGGCAGACAGGAGGGGCAGATGAGGGCAGAATTGTGCAGTGTTGTGCTGAAATGTCAAAGCGCTGTTTATGTTAGCAGATCTGGAGCTCACCTACTCTCCTCATCTAGCAGGTACAGCAGACCTGTGGGCTTCTTACTGACCAGATCGATGCAGCCAACATTATCCGTGTAGCCCACTGGGGTCCAGCTGATTCCCTCCGACGTATACTCCCTCTACAACACCAACATAATGTTCACAAACACACACATACCGACCTGCTAAAACAGAGTTGTGTACAATTATCTATGCATATAATAAAACTGTAAAGTTGGCGTCTGTACATTGAAGATATTTGTGAAAAAATAATCTGGGGGACATAAGATAAGTAATAGAACGCATCAAGATGGTTTTTGGAATTTTTGTCTGTCTGTTCGTGCACGCAACAGGTAAAGATCTTAATGGCGTTTTCACAGCTATACAGTGTATTTGGCCGAGCTTGAGGTAACACAAACAGAAGGGAAGAGAAGATTTAATTTAATTAATTGCAATTTAAATATATAAATAATAATAAAAAAACACCTTCCAAATCATTACTTAATCTCAAAATTCAACAGATGGCACTGTACATTTTTTAATATGCACCTATGAATGTACAATTAAATTCCACGTGAACAAAGACACATCTAGTGCACTGAGATCAGGATGCTTCTCCAAAATTAATAGCCCTTTATCAAAAACCTGAAAACTTGTATAATTGTGTATAGTTGTGTATAACTGTAAGAAAATTTGTAATTATACATTGTTGTGTATAGCTGTGTATAGTTGTGTATAACGGTGTATAATTGTGTATAGCTGTGTATAAATTTCCATAGTTGTGTACAACTGTGTATAGCTGTATAGTTGTGGATAGCTGTGTATAGCTGTATAACTGTATAGCTTTGTATAAGAGTGTATAGCTGTGTATAACTGCGCATGACTGTGTATAGCTGTGTATAACTGTGTATAACTGTATAGTTGTGTATAGCTGTGTACAATCTTATCATTTTGATTCATACACATTCACATTTCATACAAACTTACTTCTTTTTATTGTGTAAAGCTGCTTTGCGACAATGTCAATTGTTAAAAGCGCTATATAAATAAAACTGAATTGAATATAACTGTATAGCTGTGTATTGTTGTGTATAGCTGTAAGAAAATTTGTAATTATACATAGTTGTGTATAGCTGTGTGTGCAGCTTCTGTGCAGTTGTGTATACTTTGTACAGTTGTGTAACTGACCTGTTCCAGAAGAAAGATGTGCTGATTAAAGTAATTGTGTAGCTGCTCGTTAGCGTAATTAATGCAGAACTGCTCGAAGCTGTTGGTCTTAAAATCCTCGAAGCCGAAGATGTCCAACACACCGATGGAAAGACACTAAAAACACACAACATAAACACACAAACACACACACACCTGTGTGAGAGCCTGTTCAGGTGCAACAGTGTCTCCTTTAGATAAGGACTAAGTGGGCAAAGTTGTGTTTGTGTGTTTTTGTGTGTGTGTGTGTGTGTGTGTGTGTGTGTGTGTGTGTGTGTGTGTGTGTGTGTGTGTGTGTGTGTGTGTGCGTGTGTTGAGTACCGGCACAGCCTCCTCCATGTCTCTCTTGTTGAGGAGGGCGTGGTTAATGCGGAGTACGATCCAGTCAAACAGTGAGCTGTACAGAGATTTAGCCATCGAGTCTCGCGCTGTAATCGCCTAAACACAACACAACACACACACATTTCTGGACAGTATAAACACAACATCCCCCGCCCCCACACACACACTTCAGGACGGTTTAAACACTGAGTGAGACGCACCTCACTGAGGCTGTAGCGCAGCACGAGGATGTCGTTGGCTGTCTGAGCTTTCCTCTGAGTCAGAGCCTTAACTAGAAGATCCTCTCTCACCTGGGTGATCACACACACACACACACACACACACACACACACACACACACACACACACACACACACGCGCGCACACCCTGTTTATTGCTGACTTCAATAACAGCATGAATAAACCTATGTGTAAGCGTATAGTGTGTATTTGACCTTGAGCAGCTCAGACAGACTTTGGAGGACGTCTGGAGGTCCCACAGTCACTCCGTCTCCGTCTGCTCCCGTCTGGTACGTCACATTTCCCAGGTACAGAATCGCGGAGAGCACGGAGAATATTCTGGAAACAACACGACATGACTTACAACAGGAAGGTGTGTGGGTCTCTGAGCTTCCTCACACTCCACCATCACAAACCTCAGAGAACTCGCTCTCCACTTTCACAAGGTGGCGCTGGAGAGCTATGAGAATTTCATTTGAGGATTTAGAGTGGTTGTTAATCTGATCCTTACACTTAAACAACTGCCTAATCATAACACAGAAAAAATGTGTGTGTGTGTGTGTGTGTGTGTGCGCGTGAGATGACCGTTTATGGAAATGTGTAGAAGGTTCAGCTGATGTTTTGACATGTTCAGGAATGATGATGTAAACACTTTAGTATCAGATTCAGAATTCAGAACTATTTAGTTTAATGTTAGAAATAAACACTTAGAAAATCATCACTTTACATTAAACTCAGTGTGGAACAGCGCCTGCATCACACACACTCACTCTCTCACACACACACACACACACACACCCTCACACACACACCCACACACACACCCACACACACACCCTCACTCGCACACACCCTCGCACACACCCTCGCACACACCCTCACTCACACACACCCTCACTCACACACCCTCACACACACACCCTCACACACACACACCCTCACTCACACACACCCTCACACACACACCCTCACACACACACACCCTCACACACACCCTCACACACACACACCCTCACACACACCCTCACACACACACCCTCACACACACACACCCTCACACACACACACCCTCACACACACACACCCTCACACACACACACCCTCACACACACACACCCTCACACACACACACCCTCACACACACACACCCTCACACACACACACCCTCACACACACACACCCTCACACACTGTAAACACTCACAGATCTAAAGCCTCCTAGAAACATTATCAAAGTGTGAAATGCCATACCACCAGTGTGTGTGTGTGAGTGAGTAGTGTGTGTGTGTGTGTGAGGAGTGTGTGTGTGTGTGTGTGCGCACGTGTGAGAGAGAGAGAGAGAGAGAGAGAGAGAGAGAGAGAGAGAGAGAGAGAGATGGTTTCTCTCACTGTTTCCTGGTAGCAGGCAGGAAGCCCACCATCTCCATCGCCTGCTGCAGTCGAATAAACTCAGTCCGACTCTCAGCTGCGTCGTCCACGTCAGCCTCATCCTGCACACACACACACGCGCGCACACACACGCGCACACACACGCGCACACTCAGTCAAACAGGTATGCACACCCATACTCGTGTGTGTGTACAGTATGTGTGTACAGTCGTGGCCAAAAGTTTTGAGAATTACATAAATATTGGAAATTGTAAAAGTTGCTGCTTAAGTTTTTATAGCAGCAATTTGCATATACACCAGTATGTTATGAAGAGTGTTCAGATGAATTGCATAGTCCTTCTTTGCCATGAAAATTAACTTAATCCCGAAAAAACTTTCCACTGCATTTCATTAGTGTCATTAAAGGACCTGCTGAGATCATTTCAGTAATCGTCTTGTTAACTCAGGTGAGAATGTTGATGAGCACAAGGCTGGAGATCATTATGTCAGGCTGATTGGGTTAGAATGGCAGACTTGACATGTTAAAAGGAGGGTGATGCTTGAAATCATTGTTCTTTCATTGTTAACCATGGTGACCTGCAAAGAAACGCGTGCAGCCATCATTGCGTTGCATAAAAATGGCTTCACAGGCAAGGATATTGTGGCTACTAAGATTGCAGCTAAATCAACAATTTATAGGATCATCAAGAACTTCAAGGAAAGAGGTTCAATTCTTGTTAAGAAGGCTTCAGGGAATCCAAGAAAGTCCAGCAAGCAGGATCGTCTCCTAAAGAGGATTCAGCTGCGGGATCGGAGTGCCACCAGTGCAGAGCTGCTCAGGAATGGCAGCAGGCAGGTGTGAGCGCATCTGCACGCACAGTGAGGCCAAGACTTTTGGAAGATTGGGGGGGTTGCTTCTTATCCAAGGCAGTGGGCTCACTCACAATTTTGCCCCAAAACACAGCCATGAATAAAGAATGGTACCAAAACACCCTCCAACAGTAACTTCTTCCAACAATCCAACAACAGTTTGGTGAAGAACAATGCATTTTCCAGCACGATGGAGCACCGTGCCATAAGGCAAAAGTGAGAACTAAGTGGCTCGGGGACCAAAACGTCTAAATTTTGAGTCCATGGCCTGGAAACTCCCCAGATCTTAATCCCATTGAGAACTTGTGGTCAATCCTCAAGAGGCGGGTGGACAAACAAAACCCACTAATTCTGACAAACTCCAAGAAGTGATTATGAAAGAACGGGTTGCCATCAGTCAGGATTTGGCCCAGAAGTTGATTGAGAGCAGCCCAGTCGAATTGCAGAGGTCCTGAAAAAGAAGGGCAACACTGCAAATACTGACTCTTTGCATAAATGTCATCGATAAAAGCCTTTGAAACGTATGAAGTGCTTGTAATTATATTTCAGTACATCACAGAAACAACTGAAACAAAGATCTAAAAGCAGTTTAGCAGCAAACTTTGTGAAAACTAATATTTGTGTCATTCTCAAAACTTTTGGCCACAACTGATATATATACACACATGTACACACACACACACACACACACACACATATATGTGTGTGTGTGTGTACATGTGTGTATATATATGTGTATGTATGTATATATATGTGTGTGTATATATAAATGTGTATATGTGTGTGTATACACACAGATGTGTGACGAGCGGTTTTCTAGTTTTGTCGCCGCACCTCACGGCGACGGTATGCAGTTACTGG